>VXBS01007053.1:1743884-1755365 GCA_013400255.1 Sitta europaea | reverse complement strand
TTTAATGAGTTCTTTGTTCTTGGCATAAACCATGTTTTCCAGATCAGACCATTTACTAAACACATGAGCTTTTCTTTTACTGAGCAAGTTGGATGTCAGCTTACTGATAGCCACATGCACAATAACTCAGTCACAGACTGTAAGCCTTCTCTTCAGTGTACACTTACAGCTTTCATTCAGATATTCTTGTTGCTCAGCCTCTGTCATATAAAAGCACTGAAGCTTTAAATAATTAATCAATTAAAAAAAAATACCAAAAAACCAAAAACAAACAAACAAACACAGTAGGAGGCAATCTGCATAGTAACTTAAAGGGCATGATATTAAAAAAATAAATGAAAAATAACTTAATGAAATATTTAATAATTACTCTAATAATTGGAATTAAGCTTTATCACCAAATTTGGCCTTGATTCAACATGTTGATTACCTAGTTCAGATTTGGTTGTGTCTGCCTTTTCTTTACCTGGCATCTGAGTATTTTATCTGCTCCTTCATTCAGGTTTGCTCTTTCCTATTTTATTTGTACTTCTCCTGTTTTTAGAAGCCAGTCATCACTTTGAACATAACTGTCCAGTCAGTCCTTGTGCAAAATACACAGTGAGCTTCATAAATGATTATGGCACAATGTGCAATCAGACCTTGAAACTGTGTCAAAGGTAACCTTCAGCCCTTTCGTCCTTAGGCAGTATGCAAGAAATGTCTGATGCTCATACATACTAAACAGTCAGCCCTGACTAAGAGGATTTGAATGGGATTCCCGGGTTCCCAGGAAAAACAAAGATACGTGGTATAAATAGGAGGAATTCATGAAAGCAATCAACTTAAGGAAATATGACAGTTTGTGTCCCTGCATCAATGGGTAAAAGATTACTGCTTTATGTGGCATCAGAAATAGAATACACCAAGAGGAGCTAATGAATGAAAATACTGGTGACTTTTTAAATTTCTGGTTTTTACTGCAACTACTATATCCACTATTTAACATGGTCTGAGTATTATTTTGAGAACATTACACAGAATAAATACATGCAGTGAAATAAATTAAGGCATAGTCAGGTCTGTAGAAAAAACCAAACTGTTTCAAGGATGCTTTTTCATTTTTTACAGCTTTACGCTCATGATCATTTTGATTGCATTTGAATAAGCATCATTTCAGTGATGTGCACAATCTACCTGGCACCATGAGAAGACATTGTAAGAAATATGACACAGTTACAACAGTGTGTTTCAGAAAAAGTGATGTAAGAAGCAGATGACCATATAACATGGGTTGCACAGTTTCTGATGATATCATGTCATTTTTAGAAATCTATCTTTATTATATTGGAAGCATTTAAGAATGGGACCCTGATCTATTCCTTTCATGTTATTTCCTGACTTCAGGCTGCAAAACACCATTTCTGTTCTCTTGCGTGTGTTAGTTCTAGTGCTACCATAAATAAAATGGATGAATTGGCTGGAGTCTGCAACTATGATCTGCAGAAACTGCTTTCAGTCAAATGTATGAAATGCTTTCTCTCAGTCCAGAGCTGTATGTTTGCTAGAACAGGCTAAAAGAAGGAACTTTGCCTCTGATTTACTTATTGCACAGTTCAAGGCAAGTTCTTCCAGTACCCTATCCTGTGTCCAAATCTATCAGTAAAAGGGAAATAGGAGAAGAAAAAATTCAGGGGTCAAAGATTTTGCAGGGATTTCAGTCAGTGAACACTTCATATGATCTAAAATTTCCACATAAAATTGCAACCGAGTTGTAACTTTTAATTAAAACAGAATACAACAACAATTAAAACAATAATATGGAAAAACAGAGCAATTACTATTCAAAATTACTGTTGTTGAAAGAATTGAGAATCAGTTATGGCTTTGCATAAGACATCACTCTTACAATTCAGGATGGAGCAACCATTTTGTGGGGTTTTTGTTTTCCCCCATTGAATATGTTCCTTAAGTACTCATAAGTTTGGATGATTCTAAATAGGGAATACTTGTTGGCATTCAGTAATTTCCTGGTCCTACAGGATAACAAATTGTTATTTTTGCACCAGTCTTAGATGCTTCAATATTTAAAGTGCTACTTTAACGAGGAAATCTCCTATTTTACAGGACAGAAAAGAGACAGTGCCCAAGGGAAACATCCATGCAAGAAGAAATTTCTTGTAACAGCTGCTCTTAGAAATGTTTGACCTTATTTCGACTGTAGAAAAAAGTAGGGAAATGTGTAAAATATTAAAAAAACCCTGTAAAAGTAGCATAGGAAGAAATTAACATTCTACTCAATAGTTCTTCCCTTCTCTGTTATCTTAGCTATAAGGATCATCATTATTTTAAAGGCCAGTATTTTAATAACCACTGTATCTGCAAACCATACAATCTGCTTAGCAGTATTAACTCATTGTGAAACATAAAAATTTAAAAGATGCTACAATTTAGGATTACAGCAGATATAAAAAAGTTGGGTTTACTTTTTTAACCACTCCATATTTTTCTAAAGTGATTTGTTTTTTGTATATATATCAGAGGATGTTCATTGAGAAATGGTATACTCACACCTGCAATTTCTCCAAAACTTGTATTTTCTTAATTAAAAAAGTATGAATGTTTAAAGTAATAAAGGCTTATTATTTAAAAGGGGCAACATTTAATCTATTTCTTACTAATTTTGTAAAAAGAAATTTCAGTTTCAGATAAGCACCCATTTTTATACATAACAGTTTGAAAAATGAACAGTGTAGGTTAAAGCAAATACTTAGTTTTCTATTTAGTAGCTGAACAGGATGGGAGAATAGCAGAGAAATATTAAAATATTTCCATTTGTATTAAGACTATGTTTTCTTAGTTGGCCAAAATTGGAAACTTCTTAAACTAACACCCTGTTGAATTAAATAATGCCATATGGTATAAAAGGTCACCTATGGATACTTTAATTAAAAACAAAATAAATACATGTGTCCATTTTAACTGAGATAGAGTTAATTTTCTTCATAATGTCTGGTATGGGGCTGTATTTTGGATTTGCGCAGAATAAAGTTTAATAGGGATGTTTTTATTATTGCTGAGTGACAGTTACACAGACCTTTTCTGCTTTTTTTACTGCCACACTGGGGAGGAAGCTGGAGGTGTATGGGAGATTGGGAGGAGACACAGATGGCACTGACGACCCCAACTGAACAAAGGAATATTCTAGATCATCTGACATCATGCTCAACATTTAAAGTGGAGGGAAGAAGGAGGAAGGAGAGGGGCATTTGGACTGATGGTATTTGTCTTCCCAAATAACTGTGACATGTGATGGCTCCCTGCTCTCCTGGAGAGGACTGAACATCTGCCTGCCTGTGGGAAGCACTGAGTTAATTCTTTGTTTTGCTTTGTTTTTGTGTGTGGCTTTTGCTTTCACTATTAAACTGCCTTTATCTCAACCCATGTGTTTTGTGGCTTTTATCCTTGTTTTCTCCCTGATCTTACGGGTACAGGAGTAAGTGAGCAGCTGAGTGGGGCTTGATGAAACCATGATGACGTACTGAAATCCTTTTTTATAAAGGAAACTGACTCTGTCCATACCTTTTGTGTTGATCATGTAGAAGTTTCTATAGCAGCTGTTTTCAAATAGTCATTACTTATTACAGAATTCATTAGCCCAGTATTCAAAGAATGACACTTGTATTCTTGAATTCACCACTGATCTTGAAGTCTTGAACTGTCTATGAAGTTATTGCCTCTTGCTACTTCACTACTTCTGCTCATTTTCAACATGAGTATACACATTTCTCTGTGAAGAAGCTCAGTAAATGAACAGCTTTATCTAAGATGATGTAGCCTGGTTCCTAATCCTCTGAGTAATACACAAAATTCACAGTTTTGCTTAAATAAACCTCTTTAAATACTTTTTTATCTTGAAGAGTAAATTCTACTTGAAAATATTTAATAATATTCACAAGCACTATAATACAATAGAAGCAAATATGTGATAACTTTTGGTGTCCGACATTCAAAATTTCGTGTTTCCCTCTAAACTGCAGCTCACAATATATTCAAGAAGATTAAAAAAGTAATTTTTATCTATAAGCACTGCTTCCTTGATTTTTGTTATTTTTTTAAGTTGAAGTTCTGACATCACTTCAGGTACATCTCTCATTTTTTTATAAATATTCCAGACTATTGTCTTTCATACCTAGGCATAAGAGAACTGTGCAACTTCCCACACTTTTAAAGAATCTCTGTATGCAGGATTCAAATTGCATGGATAAACTGCCTACAGCCCTTAAACCAATGTTTTGGAATGTTTTGTAAATTCTGTAAATTATCTCATTTGCTAAAGTACAGGTAGTTGCTTACAGGCAATGTAACAAAATTTGTTTAACACCTGCCAATCAGACTTGCCATGTGTAAGATGTGATAAGTGATTTTGATTGATTACTCTGTTTCAAGGAAGTATCAAGAAAAATAAACCAGAAAAATGGAAAAAAAATATTTAGAATATAAACTTACAGCACACTGAATTGGCAGTAGTTTATGTTTTTTTTTTTAATACTGGTATAGTTCAAGATCATCATGCAGATTTCCTTACAAACTAAAAACAATGAAAGTCAGAAAACCACAATTTGTTCAGACACAAGCTGACTCTAACTTTTGTTATTGTACTCTTCAGTAGAGGAACTTTCTGTAAACCTGTCTGCTTAAATTACATTTTTAAGCAAAGCTATGTGGTAGTAGTGATCAGAGAGATCAACCAAAGACCCTGCTCAGAATTTTTTATGCAGTTTTGCTTTTCCTCTAAGCAACAGTAAGCATGTTTCATTTTACCAGGAAAGGGAAGATGCTCAGTTCTTTCCTAATTAAAATATATTAAATTGTGAATATATCATACTATATTTGACCTCATAATTAGTTCTAATTTTCTCAGCCCTACTAAGAAGGACTTGGGGTTTCTAGTGGGTGAGAGACTGGACATAAACTTAAAATGTGTGCTTGCTTTTCAGAGAGCCAATAATATATCACCTTGGACTGCATCAAAAGAAGCATGACCAACAAGCTGAGAGAGGTGGTTTCGTCCCTACACTCTGGTCTCTGGTGAGACCTCTCCTGGAATCCCCAGCACAGGAAGGACATTGACTTTTTGGAGTGAATCCACAGGAGGGGTGCTAAGTTGATTAGAGGTATGGAGCAGCTCTCCTGTCAGGAGAATTTGGATTATTCATCCTGGCAAAGAGAAGGTTTTGAGTAACCTAATTGTGTCCCACAAGAAAGCTATAGAGAGTCTGATACAAGAGTATGAAGTGACAGGACAGCTGGGAATGGTTTCAAACTGAGAGTAGGTTTAGATTAAAATTTTTTTTTTTTTTAACTCTTTACTGGGGGTGGTGAGGAACGGGAACATGTTGCCTGGAGAAGCTGTGAATGTCCCTTCCCTGGCAGTGTTCAAGGCCAGGCTGGACGGGGTCTGAGGAACCTGGTCTAGTGGAAGGTGTCCCCACCTGTGGCAAAGGGGGTTGGAATTAAATGACCTTTAAGGCGCCTTCCAACGCAGGCCATTCTCTGAATCTACAACCATATGATTTTTCTGACCTTGTCTCCTCTTACTTCTTCTTAGAAGACAAAAACTGCATAGGTGATTCATTAGAATTTCTAAAGCAATATGTCTTTATATATCATTTTCCTAAGACATCAATTTATTTTCCCTTAGGCAGGGTATATCAAAGTCACACATTCTGAGTACCGTCTTTGGAAAAAAAATGATTTGGAAAGGGTAAAATGTCACCAATTTAGAACTGTTGTGATGTGATTGTTTCCNGTCTGAGACCAGGGCTAGCTGGGGAACCCTCTCGAGCACTGCGTCATAGAACTTCTGTGGTGAATGATCTTTTTATGTTTCTAAATGAAATTTCTCTTGATTGAGATGACATACAAGGTGTTTCCACATATGAGAATTTAATATATTCTTCTTTTAGGTACCATCTTTTGGAAGATACCAAGTTGCAGGCAATTTGTTCTTGAGGATTCAGCTATGTAGCTAACTGATTACCAGACTGAGATACTTCTTTATTGCAGTAATTTCCTTCATCTTATGATCTTTGTAAATTACCACAAATTCAAATTATGAAAATAAAAGGAAGACCTTCTCTGCAATAAGAGAAGATATTGTATTTTAAGAAAAACAATCTGAAGTTGAAAACTGGATACCTTAAATTGAAAGGCAAAAGTCCTACTGATTTAAACAGTATGAGGATTTCATCATGAATGTTAGAAAAATTTGTCCCACAGGTTATTGAATACATTGCATGCAGTTACGAAGAAGAAATAGTAGTTTGAGTCTGGTTATTTTACCAGATATGCACAATGGTTTTTTTTATCTCCCCCATAAAGTTTCTCATTCAGAAGTCTACATTTGAAGTAAATCTCTGAAATATCTTCTTGTAAGTATTGTCCATTTTCATATCCTCTAAGAAGGTCATAAGGAGGGCAAAGTATTTTTAATAAAAAACATTGCTTAGGAAGATTAATTATTATTAAATAGCTTTTTTTTTAGATTTTTAAAGGTACCTAAGAGATGAAACTTATTGAAAACTTACTGAAACGGAAAAGTAGAAGTCCAACTATGTTTTATTCTCTCATATCTGCCACAGGCATGACTAGTTGGTTACAGTAGGGACTATAAAGGTCTCAGTAAAATTAACTTGCATTTCAATAAAACCTTGACTAGAACCACAGGAAAATAACACAGGTGTATGTTGGGAGAGGAGCAGCTGGAGAGCAGCCCTGAAGAAAGGGATGGTGGTCAGCAGCAGGGTCAGCAGGAGTCAGCAGGGTGCCTGGGCAGCCAAGAGGCAAAACCCATCCTGGGGTGCATCACCAGCTGCTCAAACCAGACAGTTATCCCACCTTACTCATCCTCTCTTTGAGTACAGTTCTGGGCCCTGTGATTTAAGAAGAATGTGAAGGTCCTTGAATGCATCCAGAGGATGGCATCAGAGCTGGTGTTAAGGCTCAAATGCATGAGAGAAAAGGTTTTTTATAAAGACACCCTTTTTCTTTTCCCATAAAATAACCAAATAATTTTAATTCTGTCATTCTGAAAAACAACAGAAACTTCCATGCACCAAGATAAATGATTGAAATATTCTTTCTTTTAAAATAGCTTTACAGCATTTGAAAATGAAGATAAGACCTTCTCAGAAAGAAACAATCTTGAGCCTAGTATTGTACAGACCATATGCACATACATACATACATACATATATATATATATATATATATATATATGTATAAGCAGATACAAAGTGACATGAGCTCCTGGTTATGGTTGTATAGAAAAAAAGCAATTACTCTCCTGTGACTCTACTGCTATGAAAAAAAAAAAGATTTTTTTTTTTCACTCTGTAATCCCCATTAGCAGAAAAGAGAAATTTTTTGGTTCTTTGAGAAGTCATCAACTGAAGCAATGTAATTTCTCCTGAGAGCAAGGGAAAAATAAAGATGAAATTAGGACCTTATGAGTCATAGCTTTTTCTCTCTTCTATTTTGGGAATACAACATCTGTAAGCTACCCTTTATTCAAGGATATTCAGAATAGAATTCCTTGAATTTTTATCAAGGACTAATCCAAGTCCTTGATTATAAACAATTAAAAATCTAGGGCAGAATGTGTGTTTGATTCCTACTACTTCCCCCAGTAAAATAAAAATGACATGCAGAAAGTGTGGGATGTTTTTGATTACTGGTTTGGTTTGTTTCCCCTCTGTCCAAGAAACAGGAGAAACAGGAATTCTCTCAATATTTTCTGGTAAAAGGAAAATTATACAGAAATTAAGGAACTTTACAGTCAAATCTCCTAGAAGTTTACAGTAACTAAGTCATTTGTATCAAAACCATAAAGTCTTTATGGCAGTATTTCTCCCTGAAAGATTCTCAACAGAACACAATTTTCACTGATTATCTCTTGCTGGGGACTAATGCAATCCCACTGAAAGTACAAAGGCATGAAATTTTTCTCATGATTAATTAGTCTCGATGTGGTACTTGGTTGTGGGCTAGACAATCTCTGTAAATTAATGTATTATTTGTTACCTTCTTATTTGACTGAAATATCATTTGATAGAAACTCAACTAGTCATTACAGATGAGATTACAACAGAGACATAATTCAGTTAGGTACCTACTTGATATTCAGATGTGGAAATATTTTCAAGGAGCACAAATATTTACAATCAGACAACTTCTTTTACATAGAACACAAGTGAAATGTGAAAAATTATACTTAAATTGTTTCAAAAAGTCACACACCTGAATAAATGTTAAACATTGATTTAACATTTCTATAGAAATGAAAACATAGACTTTTCATTATACTTACAGAAATTGGTTTTGATTCTTTACATGTCTAGGATCTGACTTTATGCAAATTAAGATTGTATAAGTGATGAAACTTAGGTACCTTCTGGTTTTGTACTTGTCTCTTAAATTCTTCTGAAGTATAAATACTTATTTTACATTTTCACAAAGATCCTGAAGTGGGGGTACTTAGTTTTACGAAACATGCATAGTGCAATCCACAGATGGTGTGTAAATGGGGAGCAGAAAAATGGAAAATTCTTAAATCATTTTGTCCTTCTCACTTTTTCAACAGTAATTTTATTACATCCAGTAGTGTTATGCTTTCTCCTAATCAATGAGAACTTTAAATGAACAAGTGCTATCACAGGAGACTTGGCACTAATGAAAGCCAAAAGGACACATTACTTTGCTTTCCTAAATGCAAACCATAATTTTCAATTAGAAAGAAGTGAAAAGACAAAAATGGATGGCCTTTCTCAGCTGCTAACCTTTACCTGCAGATATCTGTTGAAGAATGCACTTAACATCCATCACCAAAAAAGCTTTATTCATTCAATATTCTCAGATATTTACAGATGCTTTTGTAGATATTAAAGCAAAAAATCCATCTGTTCTAAAATGGAAACTCCAAAACCACAATGGAAGCATGTTGTAGCTCTATATACTGTATATTCATATATTGTGTGAATAGGTATTTTAAAGCAGTAAGCATTCCTGGGTCATCCCCATGTTTTATTACCTCTGGCCTTTTCTACCAGGAAACCACTTTTAGGTTTCTTGTGCTACTGGAATCACACACACTGGAGGTGTAGAAGGGCTGTTCAGAGGCACAAAGGGAACAGATATCTGTATATCAAAATTTAAAATACAGAGTAATCCTATACAGCAATTACACTATTGAAGATAAAGTTCAACATCTTGTAGAGTAGTGTCCACAAGAAACTGGCCCATTGGGTCATATACTGATTGCTGTATTTGATTACTGATGAATAGAATAGAATAGAATAGAATAGAATAGAATAGAATAGAATAGAATAGAATAGAATAGAATAGAATAGAATAGAATAGAATAGAATAGAATAGAACAGAACTCAATGTGTCTGAGTTGGAAGGGACCTAGAGTAGTCAGTCAAATCCTAAGTAGTTCATTTACAACATGCACTTTGTCAGTGTTGTAACTTGCACAACAGTTACTCAGTGAAATAGAACAAGCTCTAACTTTCTAGTTAGTTCTCACTAACTTGAAGTTGTATGGAGTTTCCTTGTAAACTTGACTTATATTGCACTGTCTAATATGATTCCTTATAGAGATTATAATTGCATGCGGATATAATTTCAGCTGAAAGGAAGCCCAGCCTTTTCAGACACAGTACTTAAAATGGATGCTTACTGCCAAAAAGGCAGATAGAGGAGAGATAGTCTATTCCTATCTGCATGATTTAGAATTCTAAGAAGAAGAAAATGTTAAATTGCAAGGGGTTTCAGAAATGCTAAGTCAATTTTACAATTCTGAACTCTCAGTGCATCTCCTTTAACTGCAGTAGATGTTTCATTTAGCTCTGCCTTCCAAAGCATCTCATTCATATTTCTAGAATTCATCTCAGGTTTTGCATTTCTTGTTTGTCTGTAATAAGATTCTGGCTTCCAAATGCCTGATTCATATTTCTAGAAATCATCTCTGGTTTTGTCTTTAATAGGTCACACAGGAACATTCTTCTTTGACTATGGCAACTTTTTTTTTAAGATTGCTTAAACTTTTGTTCTTGCAAGTGTGTAACACTGTGATTGAATTTAAGAATAAAGAAATATTACAGGACTTTGCTTTTATTGCTTTGAGGTTTTGTTTTGGGATTTTTTATTTTTTTTAGAGGAGGTCAAGTTGTCAGGTTTACTTTCCGCTGTTATACAGTCTAAACAGAGATTCAGCATATTGAAATCTCACCATGAGACAGATGATTCAGGTCATGTCTCTGTAAAACAATACTAAACATATATCCCTCTTTTGTATTTTTCCTGCCAACATAATCCTGAAGAAGGCACTAAAATAGTGCTTATAGCTGTGTTGGAAAGATGTTGCTACTTATAAAAACATATCCACAAAGACTAAAAATGTAGATAATAAGGATGAATTAAGCAGTATCTAGACTGAGTGATTCAGGTGATTCAAACCATTCCATTTTTTGTAACACTAGAACATACTTTTAATTAGGATATCTATTTTCCCTCACACTCTCATAAATTTCTATTATTTGTGTTAAATATCTCTCTAAATAGCTTTGGAATTTTAAAATTCAACTCAGTTTTTGAAAAGCGTATATGTATAGCAAAAAAATTACACAATGCTCAAAGCATGTTATGAGGAATGAGGACCACCTTGGGATTTAGTATTTCTGTGGCTTACAGTATTGAATTTTTCAATATATAGGAACACTGCCTCACACTGGGACAATTTAGCAGCTTCTTCTAGCTCCAGTAGCATCTTCAGTCACTGTGGTGAGGTTTGAGTAAAAACCAGAAACTGCCTAGCTGGGCAGAGGCAGGATCCTCACAAGCCTTGAAGTACACAAGTAATGAAACTCAGCACCACAGCACTCCTCAAACAGTGCCCACTACAATAAGTAGAAGGAAAAAATGTTATTTTATTTCAATATTTTTAAATATTAAAATATTCTAATTTTATTTTCCCAAAAGTATCCTTTCCATGGAATGCATTTTGACAAATGCATGTTTTTACTTAAAGGGAAAATATGGACTTCTAAATAAAAACAATATTACTGCTGCATGTATTCTTAGGATCCTAGAAATTAGAGGAAATTCTAGAACTCAAAGAAAAGAGAGAGATAATTAAGAAGTTGGAAAGTCTTGGGCCCATCTGTCATAGTATTTGTTAAAATTATTATATATTAAGAAAATATTTTGTCATAGTGCTAGTTAGAGCTAAAGAGAGAGATGAGGAAATTATTTCAGAGCATCTCTGCAGTCCTCTAAGGGAGTATTTTGGAGTTACAGATAAATATTGTTCAGTGCACCATCTAAAGACTTACATTTTAGCCATATGCAAGTAAAAAAGATAGAGATGAAGATATTTGTCTCTATGATTCAGCTAAAACGTTTTATAATCCTGAATGTCATGATGTTACAGATAAAAAA
>VXBS01007053.1:1712337-1735529 GCA_013400255.1 Sitta europaea | reverse complement strand
TTTTTTTTTTTTTTTTTAATTCTGTTCTGTAACTTTGAGGAAACAATGCCTTCAGTTACGTTCTTCAATGACTTAATATTTTATTAATCCTTATTATTTATTTATTAAGAAATAGCCACAAACGGAATTTTAGATGGAAATAATGCAAATAAAATGATTATTTGAGTTTTGAGTGGACGACTTGAATGGATTAAGACAAATCAGAAAGATCTCCTTAGAATTTATTCTTACTTCCTATATGAGCAAAAAGATATTTAAAACAAGAATGTAAACAAAAGTGAAACAGAGTTGACTCAATCTCAGATATGAAATTGGTCCAAAACCAGCCTTGGTTCAAAATATACCACATTTCATGCTCTTTAGAAAAACCTAGAAATTGAATGAAAACATTTACTTACCATGATAAAGAACTTGAATTTCTTTATTAGACAATTTGGTAAAGAATATATATTTAATTTGATATATTTGATATAAGAATATGCATTCTTAAAATACTTTTGAGGTGTACATAAGCGCGCACACACACACACACACACACACACACACACACACAAAAACATTAATACTCATACACGTCACAGCCTGTTCTTTTGGGAGCAAGAGGAAAGTAACACTGTTTTCATCATCCCCAACCTTGTGCAATACTTCTGTTTTCTGAGTAAAAAAAAATAAAAATGCATCAAGCTATCCTTGCACTCAGCATTCTATTATACTGTGCTTACTCCTGTAGCAAGTAGCCCTCTTTAATGTAAACAGTTACTTGATAAGGAGTGAAACACAAATAGGAAATTCAATGTATAGTTTAGCATAGAAATTAGCATAGCTACTAAAGAAATAAAATGATCCAAGCACATTAATCATTATTTTCTTGAATTTTTTTTGAAATGCCTTTTCAAGACGTTGAAAAAGAACAGTATACTTTAACTTGTTTATGTATGAAATCTAAAATTGTCACAGATACATCATATGTAAATAAACATTATTTACTCCTTTTATTTTCCTATTTAAATTCTACATTTGACTTTATTTATATCCCTCAAAATCTAAGGTTTCAATTAAATCTTAGTCCATGATTGTAAGACAGAACATCTTTATTATTACTAAAGTATTTAAGATGTTTTAATATATGAAGTTTTGGGATCAGTGTACTAGTTTATTTGTCTTCTGGAAGCACATTTTCTACAGTCATTTTCTGGAAGCACTGCCACTATGTATGCAGTGATAATGATTAGTGAGCAAAAATGTGAAAAGCAGTGACTGACACTCAGTCTCCACATAAAGCCTCCATCTTCAACGCTGTTGTGCAAAAGATATGGTTTATGCAGTACAGCACTGGATTCATTATATATATCCAGTACATAATTAACTAGGTAAAATATATCTGCTGATGAAATATAGATGTTCTCTAATTTCTTTCAGATGTAATAGATACAGGCTCATAATCTCAGTCACCATCTGTGTTTTGTCCTTTTATTCAATATAGTTCCAAATTATAGCCCAATGAAGGTTGAATTCTCAGGTGATACACAAATAAAGTTAATTTTGCATTTAAATAAACTAAGTACTCAACCTTGCCTTTAAACTATTTTTGATTCATGTGAAATATTTATGAGAAACAGTTATTTATAGGCAATAAATACATATAGACACAAGTTTGAATGCACAAAAAAATTTCAATATTAGTTTCCCCAGGGAGGTGGTATTTTAATGGTTTGATAAAAAATATGATCATCCTATGGCAAATATAAAATCAACTATCACATATTTTTTATTCCTATGAATTAAAAAATATCAAAATAAATGTGACTCCATATATGCAGTAGCTATAGGTAAAATAATAGTGTGTGCAATTACTAGGACTGCAATCCCTATTTGAAGTACTTTTGAGTGAAAGAAGTTGTTGTGTCTGAAAACATTTTATTTTGGCTACTATCTCACTCCAAAATCTTCAGAATACATATTGCAAGGATTTTCTCTTTAATGTGCTTCCCAGTGTGACTCTGGCTCAGTGTACTTCTGAAAAAAACAACACAAGTGTAATGAGAATTTAGAAAATGTGCTCATACCATGCTATTAGATGTATCACCTAACAAGGTATGTGACATAAGGTTATCTGTAATATTTGAAACATCCCTTATTCCTTTCTTATGTTCTTCAAAGATTATAAAATATCATGTTGTAATGCATTTTCAGAAAAAAATCACTATAACTTAGCATGTACTTATTTACAATGTGAGTGTTACTCCTACATGTTGTGAAACAATCATTTGCCTATTGGCAACTGGAATATACTTTTGTAACAAAGTTCTTGGGTTTGAGAGGATTATATACTCGTTTTGAGATCTGATAAAATGTGTTACATCAACGAATTCTCAAACCAGGTTTCTGTGTTCCTATCACATTGGATTTTTTCATACTATGCATACCAGCCATAAAATCATGTTATTGTTAAGGTTGAAAGAGATCTTCAATCCCAACTGTGGCCCTAAGTGCCACATCTACATCTCTTGAATGCCTCCAGGGATGGTGACTCAACAACTTCCCTGGACAGACTGTTCTAATGCCTGACCATCCTTTCCATGAAGAAGTTTTTCCCAGTATCTAATTTAAACCCCCGCTGGTGAAATTTGAGGCCATTTCCTCTCACCCTATACCTTGTCACTTGGAAAAAGAGACCAACCCCCACCTAGCTACAGACTCCTTTCAGCTAGTTGTAGAGAGTGATAAAATGTCTCCTGAGCTTCATATTTTTCAAGTTAAACAACTCCAGCTCCCTCAGTTGGTCCTCAGACTTGTGGCCAGATTCTTCACCACCTCTGCTGTCCTTCAATAACAGAGCATTCCAGTGCCTCAATGTTCTTCTTGCAGTGAGCGACCCAGAAAGGAGCACAGGCACCCAGCAGTGCCGAGTACAGGGGGGCTGTCACTGCCCTGGTCCTGCTGGCCACACTATTTCTGATACAAGCCATGTGGGTAATACTGTTAGTGTGAAACAGTCTGAGGAGAACAGATGCTATTGTTGGACTTATTTCAGCAGCTGCAAAACCATCTAGAATACTCAGGAGCATTGTTTGAAAAATTTATATGAATCTTTCAAAATTATAAGCTTCAAGAAACATACTATCTCAATCAGAGAGCAAAAATTTGAATTTTCCACCCATGTTATGGTTTTCTATTAGAAATGTCAATTCATTTGTACTTAAACTTCTAAAAAAAGATGGTAATCCCTGTCATAAGATTAAAAAAGTTACTATGCCTCTAAGGTTAGTTTAAGGTTGCATTAATCTAGGACACTGAACGGAAATATTACTCAGAAACTCTCAATGCTCAGAAAAATTGCCTGCCTGCATCAGCTGATTGTCCCACAACACTTCGCTCTGCTTTGGGGCTTCTTTTGTGAGTTGGGCCAATTTCTTCCTCAAATCTCATATTCTCTTTATCCCAAATCACAAGAGCAGCTACTTTAACCTTCAGTTTTCACACACAAAGTAAACCCTACCTCTGTATTGTAGGATTTGGCCCTTCTGCAGTCTAAGAACTGTTTACTCATTCATTCCACATGAAACACGGATGGTAAATTTCAGCAGCAACCCAGGATCCAGCAGTAGCAGTAACAATCTAGAGCATTAAAGACTGAATTCCCTCAGTATCTCTATTGACTAACCTGGTGTTTGACCAGAGTTCTTGGTTGGTAAAGATTGTGTTTCACTTTTCATGATACTGAAAAGTAACAGAGAAAAGTGTTTCAAAATGTAAATAGGATGAGAATTTCTTTTTCCAAATGGTCAAGGCTAGAACTATTTAATTACATAACTTAAATATGCTGTAGATAGCATAGTTCTACTGAAGAAACTATTTTTATAAAGGTTCATGTTTTATAAAAATACCTTACTGTTAATGACAATTACTAGAAAAAGATGTGACTTTGCAATGTAATTTTACTTTAATATATTAAAGGGCAGGTGACTACTTTCCATTTGTCTTACAATTCCATTCACCACTGAGTGAAAAGAGCATGATGCAATGTATAACCGAACTTTGTCAAACTCTTTTGTGAAGGTTTTTTTTTCTGCCAGAAGGTGTTTCTTTTTCATATATATATACATAAATAAGCTCTTCTGAAAACAGTTCCAGCCAATATGGTCATAACAAAGAAGGGTTTCGTGTGGGCTACGTTTTTTTCTCTCTAAGAAACACTGCAAGCAATACAATTGTAACCATTAAGTCAGCAGCCAGCTCTAAAAGGTTTTGATTTTGAAACACTGATCAATATGTTAATAAACTATTAAAAAGTAGTTTATTTCATTTATCTATGGATGCACAGTCACTTTGTATTGCTGGATTTGTTCTCAATGCACAAATCTATTACGAATGAAGAAGTCACCCTGCTGTAAGCATGTCCTCTGGCTCATATTTCCTTTGCATAATGAACAAAAAATATCATTCAGAAACAGATTTTCTGTTTTTTAAGTTGTCCCACTTGTATTGACAATATGTGCTACATCTTCCTCCATTCAGATAATATGAATCACATATATAAAATATAGGCGGATCCCATGCATGCAGTTTACCAGGTATTCAGGCTGAAGCCTCTTATGACAGCAAAAAATCATCCATACTGCTTAAGCCGATGCATTTCTTTGTCTTTTGTATGCAATTGCTCCATCTGTCACATTGTATACCTTTTGACCCCATTTAAATTCGGAAAAGGGCTCAGTTTTCAGAAATCACACAGCACATTATTGGTTGTATGACCTCCAAGTTTCATATAGCATGTGCTTAACCTTCTGGAAATTTCCGGCTCAAACCAGATTAATACAGGATTTGATAGTCATTCCTCAGTGATATGTCTCATTTCCACAGCCATTTTAATAGAACTCTAAAGCTCTTGTTTTCCCATCCCATGGAAACTATTATCATTTTACAATCAGGTTAAGTCAACAGTTCATTACAGCCTCAAGAAAGCAATAGAAAAGCAAAATTTCCTTTCAGCATTTCTCTTAGGACTGGTGAGACAACTTCATTTTGACTAGACTGGAGTCTTCGCTTTATGCAGGACTAGAGTCGTTTCATGTCCCAAAAAAGGGGTCCATCAGTGGGGCAGTTTGGCTATCATAAAATTGGACTCATCCCTAGGGCCAAGGCTCTCCAGCTACCTTTACAGTTGTAACAAGAAGTTCTAATTTGGCAGCTGAATAAAGATCAAATGAGGCATTTGACATTTCAAATAGAGTGGAGTAAAATGATTGTTTAGAATTTCAGCTTGTTAAAGTGACGTAGAAGTTGACTCTGGATCCCCTATGTTAGTGTCGTGGTTTTGATTTGAAACCGGGCAGAAACACTAATTTCTGTTTTGGTTTGAGTTTGCTAATTTGAAAGTTTACAACAAAGAGCAAAGCAGGGTTAAGCTTAAAAGTAATAAGACTTTATTAACTAATAGTAAAAGCAAGAAAAACAACAAGAATGAGAATGAAATCTTCAAAACTCTCTTCCTCCCTCCCCACACCTTCCTTTCTCCCAATTGACAATGTAAAGAAAACAACACTCAGAAATCTCAGTCAGTTTCCCACCTCTAAAACAGTCTTTCTTCAGTTCCCTTAGGGTGGGAAGCGCTTCTCATTTGCTATGGAAAATTCCCCCACAAAACATTTCTCTCGCGGTTCCATTCTTCATGAACATGCCCGGATCCTTTGCGTTCATGAAACTCCTCCCATATTTGCAGTTGTGTCTCTGGGCCACATCGATATATGGGAGCTTATTTGAAAGATAACTGTTAAAACAGAGGTTCTCTTTACTTATCTTTGGTACCACCTTCACCTCCAACAAACTTCTTCTTCGAGGGCAAAGAGTCTTTATCACTTCATCTCTCTGTTCAACTTCTCATGAAATCAACAGTCCCCTCAACATTTCACTCCTTTGCTCAGGACTGCAATTTGAACTCTTTTATCAACCCCATACTTCTTTATGGTTTAAAGGAAACATTTCAATATGTTATAACCAACCACCATAGCTTGCAAGAGTCTTTTACAGTTCAAAAGCCACTTCCCACACTCCTTCCACCTGGACTTTCACTCTTACTTGACTGACTGTGGTACTTCATGTGGTCTTTACACATCTGCATTTTAATTTTCTCTCACTGGAGAGAGGACGGAGGCATTCCAGGTCCCATCTGTGCACTGATACACTGAAAGTGTTAACAAGAGACAGTGTCTGATCTGGCCAGCTGTGCCAGGAGCTTGCTGGTCTTCTGCAGCTAGCGGGGAGAGTTGGACAGATCCCAAAATTCCTTTTCCACTCCTAGGCCTAATCAAGGTGTTCTGGATCACATCATCACGTCTCCCCCCCTCTCTCCCCAGGCACACAGAGGCAGGTTCAGCTTGGGCCAGCAGCAGAGCAGAACTCTCTGCCCATAGATGTTCCCAAAATCAGCTGAGCCCTGCCTGGTCTGCACGGCCTTCCCCCTCCTCCCCAACCCGGCCCAGGGCCGAGAGAGGGCAGAGGTGTGTGCTCTCCAACAGCCAGAAGGAAAGAGCCCTTCCTGGGCTGCTTTCAAAGGTAATAAAAACTAGAAAATGCCTTCCCACTGGCCCAATAAAATGCCAATCTCAAACCCAGCCAGCTCACTTCTGTGGGCTAGTCAAATCACCACAGTTACAAAGATCACAAAGGCAGGCAATAGATCTATATAGCTGTTGTTTGGAAGTCTGTTCATTTAATCAAAGAAAGAAAATATATTCATATCACCTAGATTTAAATAGATATTCTTCTCAACTCTTTACTGAATAACTGCAACATGTGCATGTAACTGTGTGTGTTTAACACATATAAGCAAATAAGTACACATAAATGGACATGGAAAAAAAAAAAAGTTTTATTTTCTGGCACGCCCTTCCCATTTTCATGTTAAAATTAAGTTATAATACATCAACAATGTGCATAACTCCAGCAAACAGCCATATTTAATGATTTCAATGCAGTCCTTAGCCATAAATTAGATGTCTTCTATCTTTTTCCTTAATAATATGAAGACTTAGATTTAATATTGTGAAGACTCAGGTAGTTTTCAATGTGAACTCAATTTTCACTCAAATTTGCAGAAATTTGCCTGAATGAAATACGTTTAGTTTTTTACTAATTCCTATATTATCACTGAATAGGAGAAGACACATTATTAAAGTAGCCATTATTCTAATGCATTAATAACAACAAAACAAAACCATTTTGGTTGCAAGTGCTAGCTCTGTAAAGCAGCAATATTTAACTAAGGAACATGCAACATAATGCCTCACTCCAGCTGCAACATGCACAAAAAATTACTGGGATTCCAGAGAAAACAAATGGATGTTGTTGTATATGCAGGAAATGTTCCTTTACAAGAAAAGAGAATTAAAGGACAATTTTCTGTAATATCCATAATTGGATGGACTGTAAGGAAGCTCAGCTGAAATCCCTAATGTTTTGCTTTCCATGCATTAGCGAGGATTAAAGTAAAAAGAAGATGTTGTTTCACAAGCTTTTTCAAACAGTTTCAGAGAACTAATAAGAAATATATTGAAAAAGAAAAATTCTGAGGTTGAAAAAGAGATTGCATAAAAAAATATAGGATTGTACCTCAATTATGGGATTACCTCAATTCTTTACTCTATCTTGCCTGTAGGTTACAGTTATATAATTACACAAACCATTATTTTTTTCTTCAGAAAAAAAAAATGCTTGCATCTTTCTAGGCATTAACTGTTCCATGTAAAATGAAAGTGGGGTGATACTGTACAAATAACAGTATGCTGAATAGTGTTCTTACCAAATAAAGACAGAAATAATGACTAGTCCATGCTCTAAGTTATGTACTTCCCACAAGGTATTTTCCTGGACAACAGTAAATGCATTAAATCAGTCCATCACTCAGTTTTCCATGCTTTAAATGAGGTTTTACTTTTCAACAAGTTAATATAGGGCAGTGGACTATACAAATTGTCACAGAGTGACTCTAGGGTCCCATCTAGTTCTACAAAAGACTACAGGCACTTTTCAGGAAAAAGGATGTTATGAGTACAATTATTTGCTATGATTTGATAAGAGTTATTAGATCTTTGATTGATATGGGAGTTCCTTTCCTTATAAGTTTATTCCACACCAGATATGAATTCAATTCAATGAAGAAATTATAATATCCCAGTGATTCTGAGGTAGGGAAAATCTTGATTCTATCTTTATAGGTAATATACATTTTGATCACTAGTTAGGACAAAAAGAGCTTGCAAAAAATAGCAGCAACTGTTATTACTCAGGAGGGATGTCGTTAAATGAAGTTTTGGCCAGTCTACATGCTGATTGTACTATTCTCTGTTAAGCAACTAACTGATAGTAGATCTTATTCCACATCAGATATAAAGGAAAAAACTTTAAGTTATGCAACTGGGAAAATCAGGTTTCTTTCCTTTTTCTCAAAGTTTTCACCATACTTCAAAGTTTTCCTACACACATAATTTTTGGAAAGTGAGCAATGTATTTTAAAAAAATTGTTAAAAATAGGTCTATGACAAAGATAAACTGACACTTATAATGTACGCATGTTGTGGTTACTGAAAGAAACACTCCTAAATGCTATTTTTTCCTGAAAATATTTGCATTTAATTAGATAGCATTTATTTATCCTGGAAAATAATTTATAATAGGAATAAATTTTATATTTCAGCCCCTGTTAATTCGTTTTGGCACACTTTTTACCTCCTAAAATCTCTTTGAACAAAAATTGTCAAGAATGATAATTTTAAAGCTATTGAAATAACATTTAACCTATTGTTTTATTCATATTAGTATTAGTAAAATTATTATTTTTTTAGAGGAGTCATAACTAAAATAGAAATGATGTAACCACAAAAATTCACTAATAGTTTTTATAAGAGTATTTGTCATGCAAGTTACTCCATAACTAGAACTTACCGTCTTCTAAATATAGTACCTTGCTTTGATAAAACAATCCATAAGGGCTCAAAAGAAAGAGGGCATTGTGAAGACTATCCCTTTGGCGACCTCCAACAGATAAGAGGAGTGTTTCTTGCACTTTCAGTGTAACTGAATCTGCTTTATTTGACAGAAAACTAGCCTAAGCCTGCAATACTTACTGATTTGAAAATGAAAGACTAATTAAAACCATAAAAATATCATATAGCTAAATTAATTCAGAAAGAAGCACATTTTTCTGTGCAAGCATCAGCTGAAACACTGTCAGTATGAAAGCATAGCAGTGACCTCAAATTGGTGACATTTCTCTGCTGAAGTGATGCACTTGTCAAAGTGTGAATGTAGTAAAGCTGTGTCCTAGTTTCAGCTAAGATAGAATTAATTTTCTTCATAGTAACTTGTACAGTGTGGTATTTTGAATTTAGTATGAGAATTATGTTGATAACACACTGATGTTTCAGTTGTTAGTGAGTAATGCTTGCCCTAAGTCAAAGACTTCGCAGTTTCCCATGCTCTGCTCATGCACAAGCAGCCAGAAGAACATGGCCGTATGCTGGGATCTATAAATCCCACTGCAAAGTTTGTTCAGAGTATATTAATACTGCACTGTCAAGTCAGTTAATGTAAGACAAGAGTTGAGTGCAATTAGCTGCAGACTGGAAAAGAGTTGGCATGTTGACTATACTACAATTAAGTTGCCAAAAATGCATACAAGTTCTAAATTAGAAGATAATTCAACATTTATTAATAGTAAAAATTCCCAAGTCTAGATGCAACTAGATTCTAGTTAAAGGAGACAAGTAGAATTTGCAGAAAGAATTCTGTAATGTTGGCTTAATACTACCTATAACCAAAATTACTTTCAAATATACTTAAAAGAAGTAACTATGTGCCATTTAAAATGACTGAATGAACCGTCTCTGCAGAAAACTGAACACCGCAAGCACACGCTCTGCACTTAACAAGTGCTGGTGAAGCTGTTTGTGCAAATTCTCCCTTTGAACATTTGTAGGCACCATTGGAAGTTGTGAACTGAATCACCGATTCTTAAGAATACATCTAAGTATTTGATGCAGCTATTTAGTTCTTCATTTTGAAGACTAGTTCAATTTGTGGTTACCTTTGGAGAATTCAGAAAGTAATTGTGTTCGTTATGTCAGTGGATCCTGTGAAACTATAATTTTATTCCACTGCAATGGATAATAGTTTGGCACCATATTTTGATGTTTACTGCATCTTTGATCCCTTAGTTTTTTATTTGGAAATCTTGGGAGTGCTATTTACAGGTAACCGAAGGTCCATATGAGACATCCAATGGAGATAAAAACTTCTGTGGATTTTGGGGTTTTTTTGGTTGGTTGGTTAGTTTTGTTTTGTTTTAGCATATAGCCATGTTTACAGGTGTTTTTCTCTACTACATTTTAAGGACATCTTCATCTACACACAATAATGTATTAAATCTTACTGGAATTAATTATGCCAAACTAACTAAACAATTAGACTATCAAATAATGAAATTGCTCATAAAAAGAGTATAAATTTAAAAGATGGAATAGAATATACCATAGCTATTTCTGGGAAGATCAGATTTAAGTTTTATATGATTAAAAACTTTACAATGTAAAACATGAATATTTAAATACTGTAATACTTCCCAAAATAGTACGGGCATATAAAAGATTTTCTCTAGAATTGAATAATAGATGTGTAGGAAATAAGACAGAACCTTGAATATAAAGTTCATGTAAATATTTTATTCATTATTATTCAATACTGAAAATATATACGACTTTTCAAAACAGAAATTAGTGTTCTTATCCTAAACAACTGGCAATACCTTTTTGTCATCAACTTGGTAAGACTTTTTTGTTTTCACAGAAAAATATTAGGCAAGAGGGGTGAGGAAGGAGAAAGCACAGACAGTACTTGCAGTATTTGGTATTATTTACAATTTAATTGATTCCAAGCACTAGTTTGGGGAATATTATGAAGTTTTGATATTTTATCTACGATATCAAAGTGGAACACAGACCACTTTGATTCATACATGCTACATAATTATTAGTTATATTAATCTAGCCTCAAAACTGGTGGTCAGAATCATGATTTAAACTCAAAATGCAGAAACACATGACTGAGATCACCAGTATTTAATCCATCCAAACTCCATTATTTGAAAATATCAGTTGGTTTTAAATAATTTGTGGATTATATATCTGTGCTGGGGGAAAAAATCTTTTGACTATTGAACAAACTGGATGAGAACTTGTATCTCATTCTGACTTTCCATTTTGCAATGTTCCATGCATAATTCACATTTTGTACTTTCAGTGCTGGGGCTCATGCTTTACTCAAAATTTAGAAATGAAGAACTTGTCAATTATAATTATCTGACAGAAGTAGGAAATTAGAAGAAAGTAAAAAAAAGCCCTTTTTGATGTAAATACTACATGGCATGTGCTGTTTGATACAATACAATATAATAAAATTATATAATATCTATATTGTATAATATGATTTACTATTCCATCTGAAGAAAGGCAAGTTAAATTTTGCATTTCATAGGAATTATATATGAACTACATGGAATTAGATGTGAAATGATATAGCTTATGTAGGCAACTATTTCTGAGAAATGGCATTCTAGTCATCTTTGACAAATATAAGCAGTCCTTGTGAAAAGGTCAAGCTTTTCTTCTTTTGATTTATTTAAACAATATTATTGTAGATGTGTTGATGTTATTTGTTGTCATATGCACCTTCTAGTCATACAGAAAAAAAAAAATATTTCTGCATTTGTATTCATCTGTAGAAGAGAGCTGAATGTTTCCTTTTCTCAATCAGTGTAATTTACAATTTAAAATACCTACCATCTATTTGAGTAAATTAACTATAATTGGCAGTTTTTCTCAGGAAAATAAGCCACAGAGCTTGAGTCTGTTGAAGGTCACTGACAAAGTGATTTAGCGAGGTTGTTTGAAGGTAAAATTGGCACAACATCAGTCCAAATTATACCTGCCTGCATGCTGTTGCTACTCTGTCAGTCATACCAGGACTGAAATGCACTTACACGGACAAATCAGAAATACTGGCACCACAGCCAACTTTCCTACCACTAACAGCAACAAGAAGGAGGTATCAGATATAAAAACACAGCAAAAACAGATTTCTGGGATCAAATCTGTCAGGGTTTCCTCCTGGCACCAACCAAACCTCCTGTCCAAGCTCAAAGCTTCCTGACAAAAAACACGTGGTATAGCAGATGAACTTACCCTGTGCCTTTAAACTCTCCCCTCCGCTCTAAAGAACACTCAGTTTCTGCCAACCCTTTTTCTCCTGAGGCATAATTTAAAAGGAACAAAAGTACCAGGTGAAAGGTGATTTTTGTAGTAGTTGTTCCTCTGGACAGCTGCCAAAAGGCAAATTTCATTAGTTCCACTGTATGTGTATGTGGTTGTACATGTGTGTCTGTGTGACATTTGCCAAGTTCTCACACTCTTTTTAGGTTTTCATGCCTGGATCCTTTAGCAACAGAAGACAAATCTGAGAATGTCCTTTGCACTGTGTTTTGCTTTTCAGGCACCACTGTGGGTAGTTTCGTACTTCTTATCAGAAAACACTGATAAAATTGGCCATGGAAAGTGGAGAAAGAAAAAGAAAATCATCAGTAAGTTATGTCTGACTAACCCAGTGGCCTTCCATGATTATTATGGGATAAGGAAAGAGCTATGATGTTATCTATCTCTGCTTCTGAAAGGTCTTTGGTACAGTTCCTCACAACAATCTTGTTGATAAATTGGGGAGATAAACATTTGATGGAAGGGCTATTTAGATGGATTAGGGATTGACTCCATGGCTGCTAACAAAAATAGTCAACAGCTCAATGTCCAAGTGGAAACCAGCAACCAGTGATGTCCCTCAAGGGCCTGTATTAGGACTGATACTATTTAATATCTCTATCAATGACACAGTGGGATTGAGTGCACCATCAGCAAGTTTGCAGACAGCTCCAAGCTGTCTGTTACAGCTGACAATGGAAGAGAAGGGCTGCCAGTCAGAGGGACCTTGGCAGGCTTGAACAGACAGCCAGTGTGATGAAATTCAACAAGGCCAAGTGCAAGGTCCTGCACCTGGGTCTGGACATTCCAGGATCAGTAAAGATGGGCAACAAATGGATTGGAAGCAGCTCTGCAGAGAAGGACGTTGGAACACTGGTGGATGAAAAAATTGGACATGAGATGTCAGTGTGGGCTTGAAGCCCAGAAAGCCAATCAAAATCTTGGCTGCATAAAACCAAGCATGTTCGCCATTACAGAGAGCTGTAGTTTTATTTTGCATTTTTTCTAAAATCTATGGCACATTAGGTTTAGAACAAGTTTAATAATTCTTGCAATGAATCTATGATGAGACATTCTGCAAAACTGCATATAGAGTTCAGTGCAAACAACTTTCTACATTTTAGCACTTCAAAAACAACCCATGTTGTAATCCATATTTTAAATCTGGTAATAATATTCCTCATGATCAAAGTGCACTGCCCTGCTCTGTCCCATATTGACTTTACTACATTTCATTTTAGTATCTCATTTCACAGGTCTCTACATAAATTTCTCTTGGAAGCTCATTAAAGATTTTTGTAAAAAGCAGCAATTCCAGTAACAACCCTTAATTTGTGATTCAGACTCTTGCCTTTGAAAATAGATTTCAAATTCATTAATATCAGCAGTATGGCACAAACAAGATCATTAAAGTAATTGATAATGGTCCCTCTCTCAAGAGTAGCTCTCAGATTTTCGCACCAAGAAACGTAATCTGACAAGTTATTTTCTTCCAACTCTTCCTTCTTTCCTTTGCATGTTTTTACATCCTCTGACACCATTCTTTTTCTTCACAGTGGTTAAGCTTTCTAAAGTGATGTTCTTACTTCATCCTTACAAGACTTTGATTCTTCTTTTCCCTCATTTTTTTGTGACACCATGTTTTAATTTGTCCATTAACTTTACTCTAGGATCATGTTTAACTACACACAATATGAACTTTACTACCTCTGCTTGTTTTGGTTGCAGTGGAGATAATTTTCTTCCCAGTAGTTTGAATGGATTGTGTTTTAGATTTGTGCTGAAAAGTGTTGGTAAAGCAGAGATATTTGAGTTGTTGCTGAGCAGAGCTTGCAGAGAGTCAAGATCTTTTCTGCCTCTCACCCTACCCTACTCCACCAGTGTGAGGGCCAGGGATCTACAAGGAGCTGGGACGGGACACAGCCAGGGACAGAAGACCTGAAGTGACCCAAGGGACATCCCACACCATATGGCTTCATGCTCAGCATATAAAGCAGGGCATGAAGGAAGAAGGCACGGGGGTGTTCAGTGGTGACGTTTGTCTTCCAAAGTCACTGTTACACATGATAAATCCCGGCTTTCCTGGAGATGGCCGAAAAACTGCCTGCACATGGGAAGCAGTGAATGAATCCCTTGTTTTGCTTCGCCTGTGTGCACAGCTTTTGCTTCATCTATTAAACTGTCTTTATCTCAACCCATGAGTTTTCTCACTTTTACCCTTTCGATACAATCCTCCATCCCACTGGGGGAGGAATGAGTGAGTGTGTGAGTGAGCTGGCTGGGGTTTACCATGACAACACCCTAGAATACCAAAATTAATTCAATCTCACACTCTCTTAAGTTATTTTCCATCTTTCAATATTCAGTAATAATTGAATGTTATTTCATTTTCTCTGACTTAATTCTTGTTAATATTACCTGTTCTACTATCTTTTTCTTCTCTAGGTGTCTAGATTTACATGAAGCAATAAGACAATATGCATTTCTCTTAGAGTAGTCAGGAATTAAATATGTATAAAAGAGAGTTAAACAAGCCATATTTTTAAAAACTGAACTGTCAGAAGAATAATTATTACCACTTATATCCTTAGATGCATTAATTATAAATTTGGGTATGTTATTCCCAAAAAGGAGTTGAGGATAAAATTATTGATTTGCCATTGAAATACTTCAGTGTCTAATTAAAATAAATTACTGTAAGAGCTGTTACTGTAATTACTGTTGGAACATATATTATACTATTTATATATTTTGATTATATTATCAAGGGAAAAAGTTACTGTAGCCTAAGGAAAACTGTCAATAGAAGCATCATAGGACATTTATATACATATACAGAAAATAAATCATAGCTCTCTTTAAAGAACAAGTATCACTCTTTGATCTGCTAGAAATCTTGATGTTAAAAAAAAAAGTTGATAAAATTTATTTGGGTTTTCAAAAAAATCCCTTTCATAAACCTTTTTCTGTGAGATATTGAGAACAATTATTTACAGAGAAAGAGGTGAAGTAATGTCATGACTTAAAAACAAGCTACACAGGGTATGTTATATTCTATCCAAAAGTCAGTTTTCAATCTAGCAGATTAATGGTCTAGCAAAATATTGTGTATATTAATCTGATGTTGTTTAATATTCTGTTAATGATCTGGAAAAGAGGATGATTTATCATATTGTTCAATCTTCAAAGACAGTTTATAAAGCTAGGGAAATGAGGCAGCTATGTGTTTAAACTTAAGAAGATATGTTTTTTAACTTAAGTCACACAAACATCTACATGCCTGTGAAATATGAGCTATTTACTCTGCAATCCATGGAGATAAACAATGCCTGTCCCAGTTTGAGACAATATCAAACAAGGTGTATTTCTCTTTTTTTCTTTCTGAGTAAAAAGCAAACACAGAGCTGGACATACCTCTAAAGCAGTGTGTTTAAAAACTAATAGTCATCCACATTGGAAGCAATAACTGGAGCCAGATACATGACTGCTAGATTCTAAATTATCCATTACTTTCAAAGAAAAAGGCTTGGGCTTTACTCTAGTCATAGTGATGAGAACCTTAAAAACTGCAACAAGCAGAATATCAAAGCACAAGATGAAATTATTCTGAAAATACAGAAATATTGTACATTAATGTATAATAACCAGGTACAGCAGGTTTTATCAGGAATGATACATTCACATCCAGATTCATTTTTACATAGCATATAATAGAAAGTCTTCCATCAGTACTTTTCTGGAAGACAAAAATGATTTTATGTGTGAAGGGATTCAGTTAGAACCCTCAATTATATCCAGAGAACAGAAAAAATAATAGGAATTATAACAGTGTTGAATTTTTCTTTTACAGAGCTCATGTATGAAGTAATCCAACTTTTCTGTGAAAACACAGTGTTGAATTTCTCTAAAGAATTAAATATATTTAAAAGTTATTAATCATTAAACTCAAAACTAATAAATGCTTTAAAAAAGTGACAAAGACACAATGCAATAAAATACCTAATATTTACTAGCATTTGGCACTATTAGCATTTAGGCATGTTACTCCATATATCTCCATTTAGGCACCAAGAACTCAAATAAAGGCAAACCACACAGTTATGTCTAATTGGACAGAGATGAGTGGGATTGATTTATGTTCAAAATAAAAGGTTTGGGGCAGAGATGGTGAACTGTGAGTTTAATGGCATAGATCAATCACCAAACTCTCTGGTAGGAAATCACAGTGAAGTTTATTTCCCACAGAAGTCCCTTGCACCATCATGATTCCTAACTCTGATGTATGTGAGGACTGACAGTTTGAAAGAAAGGAACAGGATAAAAATATTGTGTGTGGCCCTAAAACATTTTCAACCTCAGTTTTTAGTGCTGTGGAGAAAATTTACTTTTATAGCAACATAATTATTTAAGATGTGGTACCAGTGAAATCAAAAACACATGCTAAATTGATATTAGGATCAAAGCAGGACTAGTTACTGTCTGTAGTTCTCACAGGGGGTCAGAGAATCCTAGAATTAGGTGTCCAAAAGGGTTGTATTTTTTGGCTTTTTTTGTTGATTTTATTCATCCTTTAAAGTTTGCTATATTATTTGATTATACTCTGTTCCATCTTTATGATCATAAAAGGAATATAATTTTTTCAGGGGATAAAATGTGGGCCTCTGTTCGCCTTTAGAAAATTACATGTGCTTCATATTTTTCTTAAAATAGACTTTCTCAAAATATCAAAGCCAATCACACAATTACTTATACACAAGTACACAAAAGAATTGCATCTCTGTATCTAAGGTTAATTAAAATTTGCAGTATATGTGCTTGTTAACCTAACTTCAGAATGGACACAGTAATAAAAAGAAACATAAAAAGTCTGTCCTGAAAGCAGCAATGGCAATAAGAAGCCATTGTCGCAAGACAAATCACCCTGACATCCATACAGGCAGGCTGAACTGATTCAGAACTGCAGTGATGTTGCAAAAAATGCTCCAAGCTATAATAAAAATATATTTTTTAAAAAAACCATGAGCCTGGCACAGCTTCCCACATGCAAATGACAACACAAATCAAAGGTGTTTCAACCTTTGGTTTGGCTACACAATTTTTAAAAAATTGGAATAAATAATTTTTATCCTTCAGACCTCTGAAACATTTTAAAACAGAGCACATCTTATTTTCTTTTAAGTTTTCATCAGAAATCTATGATAACTTACAGAGAGCAACTGTACCTATATAGGTACATAGAATTAAAATCTCTTCTAAGGGTTGAGGCTGCTTTGCCTATAATTAGAAAAGAAAATATTGTAATTAAGGATAAGATTTAGACTTAGAATAATAAAAATAAGAATGAGAATGAGAATGAGAATGAGAATGAGAATGAGAATGAGAATGAGAATGAAAATAAGAATAAGAATAAGAATAAGAATAAGAATAAGAATAAGAATAAGAATAAGAATAAGAATAAGAATAAGACATGAGCATTCACAGACTCATGGGAGGGATTGGTTGTTAACTACTAGGCCACGAATGACAGTACATTCCTGGAAATGAGCAGAGGGAGGAAGAGAATGCTGATGTTTCTGTAAATCTCCAATGTATCACGACGCTTACATCATGCTGCGTTGGGTTACATCATGTTACGAGTAGTGATGTAACCCGTCGCAATGCAATGCACACATCGCATTCAGTCAGCACCTTTTCAGCTTGTCCACATGATCACCGTGGCCAAGAGTGGTTTGCTTGAGTCAATTAAAATTATTGCATTTCTGTGGTATTTAGGGTCAGTCATGAATAGAAACTTTCTTGGCTTAAGAAAATGCAGGAAGGAAAACCGAACTAAAAAGCATCCTAAAATATAAGAAAGACAAATGTGTAGAACATGCAGGAAGGCTTAGCCTGATGATGATATGAAAAGCCACCCACATGAATATATTATATAGTAAACTTAGGAGCAAGTAAATCCAAGGAGAAATACCAGATGGATCACTCACTATAAGTACATTTCCTCTTTAAAGATAAAATACATCCATGTGTTCAGTCAGGGGATTGTGCTTTTTTGGGAGGGAAAGAGGGCTTTTTGGGTTGTTTTTTAATGGAGTGTGGTAAGTAGAGCTTTAGGGTGGACTTAAGGGTAAGCTTTTCCTACATGGTACAGTTGTTGTGGTCTTTTTCTCCCAAACCAGGCTTCAGTTTAGGTGAAGCAACAATCTCTATGCAGAACCAGGCTGCTGAAGGTATCAGAACAGCATCATTGCCTGTGTCTCCAATGCACATGCTGGAGTCTGCAGCAGCTGAACTGTGGCTGAGGTGGAGCTGGTGTCCAGCAGAGTATTTAAATAGCTGAACAGCAGCAGCAACTGCTATGGTTAGAGCCAAATATTGCACACCAACTGTAACCATTTGCCTGAATATTTAAGACTAAAGCCAAATAAGTCTAATCTTTGTCTCACCTTATTCCTTCCTTTCCTGTCTTAGTCTAGTCTTAATGCTAGTCCATCAAGCTTCAGCAGAAGCATTAGAACATAGGTATGGACAATTTTTTTTAGTCTTGTCATTTTGACAATATGACAGATATTTAAATGCATAGTGAAGCTTTTCCTTGTGATAGGCCAAGTAAGTTTGTTATTTCCCACTTATTTTTTTTACATTATCCCCTGGGAAGCATTCTTTTTTCTAAATGCTTATACATAGGAAAGATAAACAGCTAATCAGAAAACCCCTAATTTTTTAATTAAACCTATATTTCTTAATATTTTTGTTTAGGTGGAGAAATAGTCATGAGCATAGGGTGCAAAAAAACTGTCAAGGAGAGTATGAGGTCATATGCTAGTACATTCTTGCTTTTTCTTCTGTAAGATTTGAGCATAAATGTCAAATTATGTCAAATTATGTCTACTGAAAACTTTGCATTTTCACTGTTGTTTTTATGTTTGGTTAATGTTTCTTCCATTTTGTCTATTTTTGCAATAGGTATATACAGAGGATGCAGTGTCCTGATGATTTTCCACTCTGCTCCCACCTTGCACACACAGCTTGCTCAAACACACATACACAAAAACAGATAATATCAATTTCTGTCAAAGAACTGAAAACAAATGGAATAATTTTTTTTAAGTTGGACTTCAGTTTAGATGTGAAGATGCATTCTCTTCATTATAGTCATGAAAGCATTTACCATTTCTTGACTAAATCCACCCTTTCTGTCATCTGCTTAAAAGTCTTCTTGCTGGAAGCTAATTCAACTGCACATGTGATTTCTTCAGAGCTCATCTCAGACAAAAATGTGTCAAGTTAACAAAGAACCACTCTAAACTGATAAAGCTAAAACACTCTGACTGAAATAGGTTAGGAGACAATCATTTGACTAGCAGAGGCAGAATTTGCTATATTGGAGGGTGACAAACAGTGACTTTGCTGGCACAGCTGCAGTATGAAGAGGATACATCCACTTCTATGAAATATTTAAGCAGGTGAGAAGTGACTGGCAGAGAGGGAAGGATTAAAAATTTACTAGAGAAAGATATACACTAATTCAATCTCTAAGAGTGAAGTTAGAAAGCAGATTGATATGACATCAGGAAGCAGGAACCACAATTGATAAAGCAGCAGATGCCAATGAAGGCACTCAATACAACTGTTCTTCAAAAATATGTGACTCCAAACTCCAAAACAAGCATTTAATCTTATTTATCGTCATATTCTTCCTATTCCTTCACCTTTAATGACAAGAGAAAACAAATTCCCCTAAAATAAAATAATACTAATGAAGTGCTTGTAACCAGATCATAGCACAGTCAAAGTGATTACCTATAACTGACAGTAGAAAGAGAAAGACATTTCTGGAACGGAATCTTGATCCTGGTAATTCAGAAAAGTCTATATATGTATCTGACATATGGCCTGTCTTGAATCAGGTCAAACTAGAGGCAGTTTTACTGCAAGTGGAATAAGAGTAAAGCGCTGCAATCTTAAATGATTTCCATTCTAAAGGAAAACAAAAACAAAACCATTGTAAACACAGTGGTGTAGGCAGAGTGATTGTATTAATATCGGGAGGTTTACACGGAGAATATAGTCTTTAGATGCAGTGTTTGAACAGCAATCAATTTTTAACGCTGCTGTATTAAAATAACTGACTCCCTGAAGCAGGAAGTGAAGAAAAAGGAGATTGAGCTTGAAGGTTGTTCCTAAGGCTTTATACCTTCCAGGGCTCTTTCTGGGACAATGCTAATTATGAATCAGCTTTCACTCCAGGTTTTGCCTAAAGGCACAATCCAGCCAAAAATAAATATTCATGTCATTGAATCCAGCAAAGATTCATTTCTAAAGCAAGAATGTTTCTAAGCAACTCTGAATCAGGTCAGAATCCCATAAACATTAAATAAACCGAAAAAGCTTCCTTTGTAGATTATGTAAAGCCTTTAGGGGAAAAGTTTAGGTTTATGGATGAACTCGCTCTAAGGCTTATGCTAAAACATCTACATTTCCTTGTAATCAGTAAGACAATTTATTCTGTAATTTTCTACCAGCTTAGTGAAAAGAACTATGTTCTTCCTGTACCCACGGAGCAACGATTCACAACATGACAAGCTAAGTTAAAATAATCAGGCTTCTGCTATTAAGAAATAAATGGAGTGTTTCAGCAGAATGGATACTTCATCAGTTTTGTAACATACAAGAGGAGTCTTTGGCAAAATGATGGACCCTGGCATAAAAAATATAATTTATGAGTAGATAAGTATGTTCTTTTTTTTTTCTGATACACAGCTTTATAGATCTTTGTTTATAGTCACATTCATATATTTGCAAAGTAACCTCAAAGTCAAATTTAATTGAAATTGAAGTACATAAAGCATTGAGCAGGCCCGTGTGGAATCTCATAATGCCTTTAAAAGTTCCAGTCTCATGTAGTTTTGAAGCCACAACATAATTTTTGTGTAACATGATTTACTGTCTTGAATGCTGTAGATAAATGATTTTCACCACGATTTATCCTAAATCATTACATTGTCATTATTTTCAATGCTGTTATACTGAAGTCCTAATCCCTATTTAAAACATGACACTCTTACTGTTTATTGCACTTGTAGAAATGTATCTTCATGTAAACAGCAAAAGCTTTAATATAGGCAGAGATTACATTCAATAGCATTATGAAAAAATATGTCTTGTTTCCACACAAAATACCATTATTATTTGTGTAGATCTTGTGAGATGATGACTATTTTGTTGATCCATTTGCTGAAACAAGGCAGTATTGGGGAAAAAGTAGGCCTCTGGCAGCTTAGGAAAAAGGAACTAGAAAAGGAAAAATTCAGCACATTAACAGCTTGCCTTCTCAACCTTTATTAAATTTAGTGTCTGTCCTTTTCTGGAATGGAAATTCTATTGCATGTGCACATAAATGTGTGCTTGTGTGTCCTGAAAGTTCTAAATTGGCCAACAGGCAACAGAGAGACAAACAGGTTATTTAATCATTGCTTTACTCTCAGTACAATGAAACATAATGTGAGCTTTGCTGTAAGACCTGTTAGGGTGACTGTCATATGTACTCTAAAAACATTGCTAGAATGACACACCATGAGCATCTGTACAGGTTCTGCTAGTTCCATTGCTTAAACACATGCTGCAAATGTAAACCTGGAAATGATATGAAGGAAAGCATGAGTTTAAAGGAAAGCTATTACCTCAAGTCTACCTGCAATTCAAAAGAAAAATAATTGAACTTGTACATGGAGAAACTAACTTGTGCTAACTCGTTGCTTCTGATAGTCGATTCACATAAGTGGGATACCTATAAAAAAGGAGTTATATGCTAAGGATCAAATTCTGAAGAATCTTCTTTAACAGCAGAACTTGGTCCCAAAAATCAATGACAAGCTCATATAAGAGAGCTTTAGAAGTTCCAGCATTAAACACCATTTACAAAGTTGCCATACATGACTGGAAGATAATATGCAGAAAGCAGATAGTATGTCAGACTAAGAGGAGCTTAATTAAACATTCAGGCAATTTAAAAAAAGAAAAAAAAAAGTTAGCTATGTTTTTATGAAACCTGTAAGACCGAAGTTACAAGTGGTGTACAAAGAAAAAGATTTTACTGCATCCTTTTTTTCCCTAGTTGCCTTGGACCACACTAAAATTCCCTAGTTTCTAACATGTTCCTTTGGGAATTCATTCTAGAAAGGGTGTGATGACTAAGGGGCCAAAAGTTGCTGTCAGTTTGCTTTTGAAAATCCTTGGCAACTTAATCAAATTCTCTACCTAGCATGCAGGATTGAATAACCTGTATAACATATGATATCATATTAAGTAGTTGTATTTCCTGGAGGGCAGGAATTGGACAGGAAACCAACATGTTGAAAATATTAGAGGAAAAAGAAAGGCAACCAATTGAGCAAGCTTCATATAAATGGTCATAGTGGAATATTTCCATAGTTTATACTATGGTCAAAGGCATCAGGAAAAGTCAAAGAGCAACAAAAGTCAGAAATCCATGCATGAGTGCATAAAGCCAAGCGTGAGTGCATTCGATTGAACTGGAAACCTGTTAAAAAATTATTTCATGAAAAGAAAAATGACAACTAGAGGTAGCTCCAACTCTAGGAATCAGGTTTCGCAATCCTTAACTATTTCATAGGGTTTTTTCACACACATCAATGTCTCATTCTTTGTGAAGATAGTTATTGAACTCAGTGAGATTTCTGCTCTTTTTCCACATACTGCATGTTAAATTACTAGGAATGGCCTGAAATCAATGTAATTACTCACAGATGTAAATACTTATTGTGCAATGCTAGAGACATAACAGATATATATATATATAGGGAGCAGAGAACTTAGCCTGGGTAAGATATTGACTTCGTAAACATAAAAAAAAAAAAAAAAAAAAGTAAT
>VXBS01007053.1:1663841-1711075 GCA_013400255.1 Sitta europaea | reverse complement strand
TATATATATACGAACAAATATATATGGAATATAAAATATTCGCAAAAATGTATAATATATACAAAAATATAAAATATATGTACATTGTTTGTTTAGAAAACTCAGCAAAAGCAGATGAAAATCGTCATCAAAGTATAAGCTACAGTATTTGAATCCTCTTCATCTGCACTGTTCCATTCTTATTGCTCAGAGCAAACATGCTCATTATTTATCTGTCTGTATTATTTGCTATTTATCAACCTGTATTACTTTCAGACAGGTTCAGATCAGTGAAGTCCCAAATGCTCTTTTGCTACTCCTCAGTGACAGCCTCTCAGCTGTCTAGGGTCTAGGGTCATGTGCAGGCTTCGTGTGGGATGTCCTTTCTAATGCTGAGATTTCTGATACATATTCGTGGGTAACAACAAAAAAGTCAAATTGTACAGCCGGGTAGATGCAATTAAACAGCAGGGGAGACTGCTGCACATGCATGAAGGACATGCTTTCACTCTACGTTCTTATAAATCCACGGTGTTCTGCTTCATCCAGCTTTGACTAGCATTCAATTCTGTGGAAAAACCTGTAGCATTAGAGTTAAATATTTATGCAAAGTTACCATACTAAGCCCTGAAGGAAGCTGGTATCCCCACAATGCTTTGTTTGTTTGCTTGCTGGTTTGTTTTCATATTGGGTACTCGCTACAAAAAGTAGTATCTCTCTTTTCAAAAAAAAAGACAGAAAAGTGCATCTTTACTGTTGGAATTACTATTGTGTTCAGTTTGGTCAAAACCAACATAATAACAGTAAAACACTACTTGTACCATTTCTTTTATCAAAATAGGTAATAGTAAGCAAAGTTCAATGTTTAGCAAGAATTTATCCTTATACCACAGTAAATGTTTCCTACAGGATGTCAAGATTTATTTTTCTATGCTAATTAATAAAAATTATTTTCTATGCAAAAGCATTTACCCACTGATTTAATGAAAGGCAAATGAGAAAATAAAAGTCCTTTCAGCTCTATTCTGTATCTAATGCTGTTATTCATGTGATTGTTTTGTTCTTACATCACAGACAGAGAGTAAATTTAGTCCACAAGAGTTCTGCTGCTCTCAGTTATTAGTGGTAATCAATACTGCTTTGTGTTACATGGATAATTGACAATTTCCTGGTGCTCTTTTATACTAGATTACATATGTTATTCTTTGCAAATAACACCTCTTTCATCAAGCAACTAATGTTTCCACTGAGGAAAGCAAGGATTGACTCAGGAGCTCTACCTTCTCTATTGCAACAACTGGCAGCCCTACCAGCAGGACCATATTAATCAGTTTAGCCAAACCAGTGTTTAATTCGAGACTACCCAAAATTAAACCATCTCTTGCTGCCTTGTATTGTCATGCAGAACATGGAAAGATCTGGGAACATTGTGAAAGGTGGAAAGTCAGAGAGATTGAGTAGGAGAAATATACAAATGTCTAAGAAACAAGATGCTTTGTTCATTTGTTACTCAAGTGATTATTATTTTTGCAAGGGTCTCATATTATTAAATATCTGAGAGGGCCAGTGCAGGGACACAGAGAAGACACATTTGTCTGTTCTCATTAGTTTTATCTGTTAATATATAGAAATTAAGGTATAGTGAGTCCACAGAACCAGGTTAAAAGCAAGTTCTAACATGTATTATGAAAAGCTTTCCATTATTTTCTTTTTATACACACTGGAAGTAGTGTTTTGCTCACAGAATTTAGTCTTTCTGGCCCATACAAGATGTGTTGACAGTAAAGAAATTTTACTGGCCACACAGCCTGACTTCCTCTTTTTTGGATGCACTGTTCTTGTTCGATAGAAAAAGAAAAAAAAAAAAAGTTTAAAAATGTAATAGATTCCAAGTATATAAAACTGGAATATAAATCTGCAAAGTCACATTGCTACTAATATACTAATTACTGAAGTACACTAATTACTGGCAATGTACATGCTTGCCAATAAAATGTACAAGGACTATCTACTGAAGTTTATCCTTCTAGTGCTGAAGTTAAATTTAGACATACTGTTGTCAACAAAAAAGTTCATTACCAACATGATATGCTGTGTAGTTTAAACAGAAAATAACTGGGGGGAAAAGTATATAGATATTGAAAAGTTTATGAGAAAAAGAGATAGGAATAAAATAGAATTATAGAAAGGCCTTCATAAAAAATGGCTAAAGCTGTCATGCAACTTGAATGCTGCTCTTCAGCCTTTGAGCATGTTTGTCTGCTAGTGTAAAAGCTTTAAACCTATTTATTGCTCATGAATATGCTGAGCTGACAACTCTAAAGACAGAAATAATCTATTTATCTATGGGATGGGTACAGCAAAACAACATAAGTTTGATTTTACTGAATCAGATCAAGGAGTGGAGTTTCTTTCTTATAGTAAAGAAATTTGCAGCAGTGAAATGACACTTGCAGTTTATTTCTCAGTAGTTATTTCCAGTTACTTACATGCCTGTGTTTGAAAAAATGGAGATAAAAGAAAGAAATAAATAGTTACTAAGTTGAAAAATGTTAACTAAGATACGTATTTTACAAAGGCATAAGTGTTCTTTAGCTTTTAGTGTCCAGAAGAATCTCAAGGGCAGAGGCTGATACTAAAACCTTGAGTAAATGCAGTGCTGTAATTGTGCATCAGGTAAGTAGGCAATCAAAAGGGATAACAAAAAACCCTGATAAGTATTTTTCTTTTTTTTCCTATTTTTTTAAAAACACAAACATTCATTCTGGATTGTTAGTAAAGAAAAGGATGAATAGGTGGCTACTGATGTACAGCAAATACACAAGTAGCCACTGTGTTCAAGAAAGTCCAGCAGTATTATTTTCAAATGATTCAATCAGAAATTCTGCAGAAGCGGAAAATGAATTGAGGTAAAAAAAAAAATGTCTGATAGCAACTATGTAAGACAAAGTTTCTCAAAACTCCAGGAGCTACTAATGTTTCTATAATAAAGTTCATATGAGATATCAATGAAGGCAAACAATTAAAAAAAAAGGATATTAGTCTGGTATATCCTGCATAACACCATGACAGGAGAAAAATGAGAACGAATAATTCATGAGGGAATGTGCAAGATGCTTAAAACTGCAGAACACAAGAAGTTCCTAACCACCTTGGCAATAAATGGTAATTAATAACTGCAAAATTCATGCATTTGAATGCAAATGGAAATAGACTCCCTTGAATCTGTTCTTTACTGTGAGGGTGACAGAGCACAGGAATGGGACTCCCAGAGGATGTGGTGTCTCCTTCTCTGGAGATACTCAAAACCCCCCTGGACACAGTCCTGTGAAACCTGTTCTATGTGAGCCAGCTTTAGCAGTGGAGTTAGACTAGAAGATTTTCAGAGGTTCTTTCCAATCTCAAACATTCTCTGATTCTGTGAGCTACTTAGATTTCATGAATCAAAGGAGTTGTGATCTTCTCTCAGATGGAAATTCTGCTCTAATAATGCATCAAGTTGCAACTTCCTTCAAAAATTTTAATCTCACATTACTAAAGAATGCACTAGATAAGAAGAAATTTGTTGAATGGGTATTATGCTTTTGTATGTATATATATGTGTATGTATATACAAATACGTGTGTGTGGGGGGATGTGTGGGGTGTTTATTTACTTGGGATATAGCAGATATTGAGTGTTTCCTTATGCAAAAGCCCATTTCAACTGCTTGTGAAACAAATACATTTTACCTAAGACAAAAACATATTTCTACTGATTGCAGTCTATTTAAACTTTCTAAGTATCACAAAATTCTTTACAAGTCAGTGTTGTCCTATCATACACCTTGCTTCAAAACTAACCACGGTGCACATAAAACTCTAAGAAAATATCTCAATCTCATAAAAAATTTCTCATCACAGATTATGACATTTCTAGATAAAATGAGTATACTTATGGCTAAACAAAGGACTGCTTTTGGCCTACACTAAAAGATGACATAAATACTACCCAATATGCCTACTCAGACCATGTGAATATAAGTCCAAGAATAGGAAAATAAAAAGCTAAGGGTTGATTCAGAAGAGTATCTTATTTGCAGAGTGAAAAAGGAGATAGATGTAGTAAAGGGAGCATAGCTAAGAAATAGTGAAGATGCTGTACTACTTAGGGAAAAAAAAGTGGGAAAGGTCATAATGAAATGTCTGTATCCTATCACAACTGTTTTTATCCACTTGTCCTCTAGTATCTGTACTGTTATTTCTGGGAAAATGTAGGCTTTCTTTAGCAGCTTAGATCTACTTTGCCACGGTCCAGTCTCACCAGAGAGGATTAATGATGCTCTCAGTGTACTCTTTGTTCTGGTAGGAATTCGGGCCAGGCTTCCCTGTGATGGTGAAAATTGCTTTTTTTGCTGTCACTGCTGCTTCCTCCTTTAGCAACCTTGTCTAGCAGATCTGTCCTGCTCAGTGAGGTCCAAACTAGAGAAATGTATTGCTATGTAACATTTGCTAACTGTTAGCATTTCCCCACTTTGCTAGAGCTTTGGATTGTTCCCCAAAGCAGCTTTCTCCATCATTAAGCCCAAGTATTTACCTTGGGCACACTGCGTGACTTGGCTGCCATCAGATATTCCTTTATTGGATGTTCTGACAGCAGACTGCGCAAGATTCCACTCACTGTATGCTGGCTTTAATAAAAAAATACAGTTCTTATATATATCTAACAGAGCTACAACTCCTCCTGTGAGGGCTGCTTTGCTCAACAGCTTTTCTTCAGGTGGAGACTTGTGAGTCTACCAGCTTCCTTAAAATACTTTCTTCCAAACTGAAGCACATACAGCCCTTGTAAGAGAAGAAAGGAACATGTTATTTTTCTCCACTCATTTCTTTAGTCAGTGACTTCATCTAAAATATGTAACTTTTCAGCAAAAATGCAGAGTTTGTCCTTATCTGTCTTACCTGGGAGCTTATCTATGCTACCCTATTGTGCAGCAGGGAGTACTGAAGTGTAATGCAAATTATCAGTGTATACAGGCAATTTTGCAGGAAGTGTCAATCAAATATTTGCACTTATCAGGGAAAGAGGTTAGTGCATTTTAACTGTTAATGGAAAATTCCCGATGGTGTATATAATTTCTGGGCTACATGCAAGCCAACGTATTTGTGGAAAACAGTATGTAAGGCTCTTAAAACTATTTGTTCATAAATTTCAGGAATTAACATAGGCTATATTTGAGTGGTATTAAGCCTGCAGGAGTATGTCATGCTTTGTGTAAGTGCTAATAAATGCAAGTCTAAAATTTCCACGAATAACATAGCAAAGCACAGATACAATCTACCTATGATTTCCAAATTACTAAAATCATATTATTGATTTAAAATAATCCTTGAAAATCTTCTCATTTGCCTAACACTATGTCACATGGGGGGTGGTGCTCAACATGACCAATGTGTTGTTTTATGTTCATGAACCTACAAGGGTGCTAGCCCTCACTGTTTTATTATGTTTCACCTGTAGTTCACATTGTCTTCAGATACGGCAAGCATAAAAATGAGCAATTATATATTCATATGTCATCTTGATTACTAAAGCTGACACAGGCTTAAATTCTCAGGGTGGATCAGGGTGAATCATGACCTTACAACACATCAGATAAACTGGCTGTTCATAGTGTGTGTGCCTTAGACTCACAACAAACCTGGATAAAATCCATCAGTTTAAGCATCCTCCATTAATGCTTTTTTACACCTAGGTTAAAAGCCAGGGCATTTATAATCCACTAAGAAAGTGCACAGTCAGCTCATGCAAATATCTCTTATACTGCAGTAGCCCAATTGTGTTTGAATTTTTTTCAATCCTTCTGTGTGGGGAAGATGGAGAAATGCAGTTGCAAGTAGCATGTCCTCTATGGAACCATTTAGACTGTGGAATAGTGTCAAGGTTATACACAAGGTTACAGCTAACTGATCAGAGGACTAAAGCTAGGGAATACACAACCAAATGCTTTATTAAGGTAATGGGAACTGGGGAAAGGTGGGATATTTTTAATAACCACCTCCTGGGTTATGTACAACATATTCTAGTTCAATGCAAAGCAAGTGTCCTGCATGCAAAATAAAATGTCTTTGAAGAATTAAACTGTGAAAACAAAGGCAGTTGGTTGCTCCCTCAAGAATGGTTTAGCAACCACAAAAAAGTTAAAAAAAAGTCAGCATTGGTTAGGATCTTTGATCTACAGAATCTTAGCTGATTGAAAATGGCACTAAACCAGTTCTGTGCATAAAGAATTCATCTGTTTTTCCCAGCATTCTGGACCCAGTGTAAAAGAACGTATCCCATTTGGTCTGTTCTCAGGAAGGGGCTTATAGGTCATGCAACATTTTCATTTCAGAATGGTCTACAAGGGTTATTCCAGCTAGATCATAGCCATCTGGTAGATTTGTTAGAGCAAACACTTAATATTGTACTCAAGAGTAATTTCTTTATTACTTGAGAGATAATGAAGAAAATTAAAGGATTCACAGAAACATTCCAAGCCTTTTGTTGCATCTGCAAAGAGCATACTTTCTTCCAAAATCCACTACTGACTTGTTGCTTTCACTAAACTTAATGAGAAACCTATTAACCCTGCATCATGTACTAGTAACAACCTTTCTTCATTCCTCAGAAATTTAGCTGATCCCTTCTGAGTTTAATCAGATTACATTGAGAGCTTATACACTTTACCCAGCCACAAGGTTTTCCCCATCTTTCAGTATTTAAATGCCTTGATATCTCCTTCTGGCATAAGCTTTATTTCCTTTTCCTTTTTACTGTCAGAAAAATTCTATCTGCTGTCTCATGACACTGTGAATATTGAGAGTAAGGAATCAAATGCAAACTTTGATAGCAAGTCTTCAATTTTTTTATCAGTACATGACCCACATCAATTTCTAGATGTCTTTGTTTAAAATCTCTTTACCCAAATTATTTAAATTCATCATGGTACAATGGGTCCCAAATCTATTCCCTTTTAGACCTTTCAGAGTTTTGCTTGGAGGTTACAATGCAATGCAATGATATGCAAAGTGCTGCCAGTAAATGGATCAGCAATGGGAGTAAGACAGATCCTAAAAAAGGCTATGTACATACGGAAAAAAGGAATACAGTCTTTCAGGTTATAAATATATGGAAAGTAACTTGAGCCTTTTGTCACCCAGAGGCAGTTGTTTCTAATCCTAATCAGAGAAAAAACTTGTGATACTAATTTTCTAAATGTAAAACCAAGGCACAAAGGTAACAGATGATTGTTCTCACGTCTCTCTCTATTAGACCTCAGAATGCCTCAGTGCCAGTATATCTAAGCAATACAGTGGTTTTGGTAATTTATTAAAAAAATCCAAAAAAACAAAAAAAAACAAAAAAACCCCCCAAACAAACAAACAAACCAAAAACCAAAAAACCCAAAAAACCCAAACAATTTTATTTAAAGCTTTGTAATAAATCTGTACAAGAAATGGAGGAATTGGTAGGTAAATTGGTAGGTGTTTGTAGTTCCAATTTAGGCTTACAAAAGAAACAAAAAAGTCATAAAACAGAAGAAAAATTAGTTACTTGTGCTAAGATAATAATTTTACTTAGTACATCATGAAGGAAAAAAAAGCTTAAACTAGGCCACTTATAATACAGAAATAACTGGTTATAGGAACTAATGGTGTCTGTTATCATTTGTCTTCAGACAAAATAGGAAAAATATCACGAGAAGAAAAAGAACATTAATTTAGACAAACAAATCCAAAAGCTACATATTAGAATTTGAAAGAATCAAGTAAATAATCCCAACACTAAACCAATTTGATTTACTCTGTCAGATATGCAGAACATGATATAGCATCCTGCATTTAGAAATTCGATACAGTATCATTAAACAAACAACAAATCCAGAAGTAGCACTCAAAAATGAAATAAACTATTAATTTCATAATTGTTGGGGGTTGGGTCCTCTTGTAGAATTTTTTTTCCCATAAGTTGCCAGGTAACTGATCACTGGGAACTTATGGATAGTTAAGACAAAAGAAGTGGCCTGGGGTGGAGGGAGGGGAGGAACACGTGGACTTCACTTCTTTCTTTCCCNCTGGTTCTGTCTGCTGTTCATATCATAGTTATTGTTGTTCTGTTTTGCCTTGCTAAACACAAGTAAAGAACTGTTATCTATATCCTCACATCTTTGCCTGAGAGCCCCTTAATTCTAAAATTATAACAACTCGGAGAGAGGAGTTTTTTTTTTTTTTCATTCTCCATTTCAGGAGAGGATCCTGTTTGTCCTTAGCGATACCTGTCTTCCAAACTAAGACAATAATATCTTAAAAAATGGGATACATACTGATACTTTCTAAACTTATAAATACTTACTAAATTCTTCATTTATTTAAGAATAATAGAAAATTAACTTAAGCATTACAGGCCACACTTTCAAAGGTGCCAGAAATTGAAAATTACTGCTTGAACTAAAGCAGGATAAGTGTTAAATGATGGAAATCTTTCATGCCCTGCCTAGATGCTCAGGCACTTTTATATAAAACTGTATTCATTTAAAGAACAGACACTTAAGAAAATCCTCAAAAGTCAGTATCTGAACATCATTCTTGCACTAGATTCTCACTATATCCAAAATATTTTCTAGGCATATTTATACACGGGATGTGGGGTGAGCACATCATGATTACAACTAAAATTCAAGGAAGAACTGTTCAGCTAAAAATGAAAAATGTAAGCAGCAAAAAACAAGAAGTAAATTAGAGCAAACCCCACCTTACTACAGCAGGGTGCATTAGGATCCCCTTATACCGTCCTACAGGCCAAATACAGCTTGGCAAGCATAGCTGAGCAGCCCACTGAAGGAGTCCAATACAGAAGGACAAATCCATGAAAGACAATCAGGCTTTCTCTCTTTGCCTGAACCTTTAATATCCACTGCATATCTAATATACACATAGCTACCCTTCCTAAAATTATTTAAGAATGATAGCTGCTGTTTCTTGTGCATGACTTTCATAAAAAAATAGATAAGGAAGAATCAAAATAACACCATTTTTTCCATTTTTTTGAAATGGAAACCGAATTTACACTTACTTTATAGTATCTGTACAACGAGCAAAGGGATTCATTTATAAAATTATAGTAGTCAAAGTAAGTAAGAAGAAGTGGTTACAAAGGATAATGAAATTGGATACGGAAGAAATAAAACTTGAACATCTCTTAGAAGTTTTTTTGTGAAAATGGACACAGCCAAGAATAAAAATTTAACCTATGTAATCCATCTACTACAATTTACTTCTGGGAATAACACCAAAGGTTATTATGGATAACCCTGTGAAAATGAAAATAAAGAATACACTATGCAGCATGACTGTTAGAAACTTATCCCACTCTAAATTCACATTACTGCATTTATTTCTATTCAGTTATTTCTTCAATTTGTTTTCACTAAAGTATTCCCACTGAGAGATTGTTGTATGGAGCTGCTCCTTTTGTGCAATGTCTGTGTCATTTTCTTTGACTTAGGTATACTTTCAGGTAATTGTTAGTGACAAGGCATAGCAGCTAATCACTAGGGATGGTTTTATGCACCATCACAGTAAAAATCTGATTCAGTCTAACTCCCAAGGACTCACCCTAGACATCAATCGCAACTCAGCCTATTGCATCTAATCCCTGAAGGCAGGACAAGGTCTATGGTTAAGGTGGATGAGAAAAGCACCTCAAATCCTTAACACCATAAAAATAACAGTTTTTTGAATCAGTTATATTATGAATCCAGAAGCAAGTTATTTTGGAGGGGAAGTCCTCCAGCATTTGTGTAATTTGGCACTTTGTATGACATAATAGTTATATTGTTAATTCCAACAAAGTGATAGAAAAATCTTGAAAGAAAGTCAGAATGAAACTTCAACATGCTTAACATTTTTGTCTCAATGAAATAGACGGAGGCAAACACATTTGGCACTTTACATGATTGAGCACGTAAAACAGAACATGGAAAGATGATGGCATTCATAGAAAAAAAAAATTCTACTTTCTTTATATTTTAGTTTTGAAATGGAAGGACCAAATCAATACTCTTTTAAGCAGGAATGTTTTTACTAACCCACCACATTCAAACAGATCAAATTCTCTACTTTGGAATCCGCTCTGCCATTGCATGCCGTGCAAGTATTATTCAATTAAAAACTGGTGCGTTTCCAGTGTGCTTATCAACCAAACATTTATAAATATATATCTATAAAATAGTTTTATGTAAATTTGATAATGCGTGTACATGTTGAAAAAGTTGCTTGCATATGTTCCTTGTATCTATCCTTGTATAAATTCCATCAATCCACAACACCAGAATCAACACTGTCAACTTCATGAATTTTCAGCTTGTGAGAGGTGGAATCAGATCCCTTCCTATCTGCTTAAACAGTAAAAACAAGCACCTGTTTGCATGCTTTACTATTGCATTCACCAGCATGATTTATGTCTCTTTCAGTGATTCCCAGGGACAGAAAAAATGAGTTTGCTGGAAACTTGTGCTCCCTCTGGTGTCTGAATCAAGCATGAAAAACCAGCAAAAGCACTACCATGGGGGTAGTATTACAAATGCAGAATGATTTTTTTGAATTTCCTGGCCATCCTAAAAACAGTACATAAAAGATAATTTGATACCAATTTATTTAAAAGAGGATGAAGTATATATATTTGGATTGGGTTTTCATTTACCCTACTGCATATTTAATAAAACAGACAATGTATCCATGATTTCCAGCTACGATGGCTAGTAAACATTACCAGTGACTAATTGAATAGACTTTTGAATCTGCACAAAGCAATTTCCCTCCATTAGATTAAACATGTCACCCTGTCAATGAAAAACCTATTTAATATCAACCAGCAATTATAAGCATTTTGGAATGAGGCACCAGAAATCTATTTGTAATTAAAATTCCCTATATATATGTATATAGTGTAGGAATTTGGCTTAGCATTGCAAGTAAATTTATTCTTCACTAAAAGTTTGCCTACAGCAAGAACAGTAAAAGAAAAAAATTCCTTCTCTTATAATAGAATTTTAGCACATCAGTACCAGATAGCTATAAGCATTAGTTCATTTTCACGGCTTCATAATAATTATTTCTTCTTGTTTGTCTCTTTGGGTACCAAGAGCAAGGTCCAGATTAAAAAAAGCCCTAAACCCCAAGAACATAAATTCATCCATATTCCTTCAGATGATAATATCACAAACACAAATGAAATTCACTCTCATTAACTTTCTTTTTTCCCTTTGTTCTATTTGGATTACAACTAATACATTCAACTAATACTATCCTAAAATGTAAGCATACATAATTGATTAAATGCCATTCTGAGAATTGTATCTGGAATTGTGAGCAAGAAGCATTGAATAAAGGTCTGAAATATTCTTTCACTCTAAAAACAATGGCAAACCAAAGTACTGTGCAAAAAGCTGTCAGGTTCAGGAGAAATTTTTGTCTTTGTTTCATTTATCCAAAAATTTTTCAGGAATCCTGAGGAGGAAATAATGAGAATTTGTTTTATTTCAAACTTCTGTTAGTTTATTTTGTTGATACCTAACCATTTGTAGAAGAGAATTGCCAATTTTCCCAGTTGACAAGCTACCTATGACTATCACATTGATGTGGGTACAATTCCTTGAAATATTTTCACAGGTGTGACTGATTTATGAGCCTTGTGACTTAGCTGAGCTATTCAGCATGTGTCAGTTTTGTTTGAACCTGCAATTAATGTGCAAATTAAAGGAAACTGAACCAAATTCGAAGTAAAAGATACAAATAGTTTTCAAAACTTTCTGACCAATGCAAAAAATACCAGAAGGAAGAACAATGAGATTACAAAGCCTTTACAGGAAATCAAAGCTTATACAAATGGTGTGGCCAAGGCACTGGTCAGATCCGACTGCACATATTCTGCACTATTCACCACTCAGAAGCCTGCCAAGGACCCACTGCACTGCTCTAGGACAAAGGCTCTGCCTCCGTGTTAGCAGGTATCACAACGATTTTTTTTTTTTTTGACAGAAAGCAAGACACACAGAGGACAATAGCAGTGCACGAAGATGTTTTGCAGGAGTTAAGAGGAAAGCTGCATTTAAAAACAAAACTAAGCAACCAATCCCCCTGACAGAACAGAAAAGAAACCCCAAGCAAACACACAGGAAAAAATCCAAACCAAAACAAAAAGCACCCTGAACAGACAAGTGGGAGTCAGTGGACGAAATTAAGTAAATCTGATCTGTCTCATGACCCCCACGACTAAAGACTTTTCCTTGTGTGTTGCTGAGCCAAATGGCACAGCCTCTACAATTCCAAAGGCACTGTTCTTTAACTAAAAGGATAACATTCATTTGCCTTTCCACAAGAAATGTTAATTCATCATGTTTTAAAGAACATTCCCCCTCATTCTAGCAGGTTTTTCAATATGAGGAAAAGATGAGACTCTAGGAAATAGTGCCAAAAATCCTGTTGGGATTAACTGAAGTCATATTGAATGCTGAGTCTTCTTGCTAGGCTTCACTGCATATCAGTTCCTGAGAAGGCCATTTGGGTGCAATCCTGTAAAGTGCCTGTGGAATGGGCAGCTCCTGGGGGAAAGGACAGCATTTTGAAATTAGCAACTAAATCTGAATTTATCTCTAAGGATTTAAGAATTTTATTTCATCTAGATTAGAGTCCTGTTCTTTGGTGTTAGAAGGTATTTGCGACTGTTAAATGCAAGAATGTAAAATAAGGGCCTGGATTACCCACAGCTTTATCCTGGTAGACAGAGAACAGCCAGACATATGCCTCCTTCTTTCTCACAGATGCTGCAATATTTCTGGATTAGGAGGAGGGGATGTATTGGACCCTAACCGTGAAAGAATTGGCTTGAGGCAGTCTGACACAACAGGGAGTTTATCTTTCACAATGGAGAGCAATTTTCTCTCTGATGCTAAAATGTATATGTTTATGTACAACTGTTACTACATACAATAATTCCAACATTGTCATTTTGTATTGTAATTATAATCTATTATCAATCCTTCTCACTCTGGAAAGCAATACAACTATGTTGCAAAAGGATGTGTCTTATTTTGTGTAATTTTTATATGTGTTTTAATAGGCATAAATGCAATTAAATAACAAAATTTTAATAATTAATTTTTAGTTTTCCAAAGTAGACAAACAATTGAGTGGATGTGTGGAGGTTAAAAATAAACCAGTCACCAACAAAACCTATGACAATACTGAAATTGAAAATAAAGTTTCTTTTATATTGCTGGGTTTTTTTCCAGAGGAACATTATTTTAAAAATGAAACTGTTTAAACATTATCATCTACAGAAGTCCAAAGTATATTTTAAAATAGATTTAAAATATTTTTAGAAGTAAATAATATATTTGATTATACAAATACATAAGAAAACATAGGTAAAACTCTATGCTCCTTTGCTAATTACAGAAATTCTAGTTGATTTTTAAAAGTAAGTAATAAAAATTTTGAGGAATAATAAAAACTGTAAACATATAGAGAAAAAATATTGGATCCTTAATTCCTTAAAGCTATACACATAAATCCTTGCTTTGATTTCTTAAGTGGCTACTTATAAAAGTAGTGAAGAGATGACAGGACAATTAAAATGCTAAGGTTATCTGAAAAGTGTCTGACATACATCTACGGAAACCTAAAACTATATATAGTTTAGAAGAAACTATTGTATAAGTTATTATTGTATTATCAATTATCTACTATTGTATAGAAAATTAAGTTTATTTGGAAATGACAAGTTTCTATTATTATTAGCATCACCTCCTAATAATTCAACAAAAAAAATGTTGCTCACTATGATGCTCTTGTTATGTATGACCCCTTATTTCTCATAGTAACAGAGACCATTGATTAGCTCACTTTTTTATTCTGTGGCATCAAAATGAAGACTAATCTTTACACTACCTTTTCTTTGCCTAAAAAAAAAAAAAAAAAAAAAAAGGGAAAGAACACAAATTTTATCAATTACATATTATTAGGATAATTTTGATAAAAATAGCTTTTCTAAGTTAAAGACATTGCAATTCAACAGCAATGGCAAGAGGAAAGCTGCAGACACTGCATATATTAAGCAGACATTTGTCACTTCATAATATGCAAGAGGGACAGTCTGAGGCTTGTATTCTCAATCAGCTCTACTCAATTTTTTCATTTTGTTATTTCTTAGTCAAATAGACACAGAGTCAAGAGCTGCAGGTATATTTTGTCAGTCACTACCCATGGAAGGAATACTGTTGATATCTGCTTTTGCTCAACACTTTTTTCTTCCTGGAAGTCCACATTTCAAAATACCACTAATCATGGGCAAATCTCAGTTCCCATAATCTAGTGAACAATTACCACCTATTCATTCAGCCTTAATAAATGTCATGGTCTCCCACCTTTTGTTACCACTTCAGCTGTATTGATTCTGAAGTAAATGAAACAAGAACTCACCAACAAGAAACAAGAGCAAACCTCTGAAGTTGTTAAATACTTCATTAGTTATTCTGTAACAGATACACAGTGGATAAGGAGCTCCACCCTTGTGTAAAATGCACTGTCTCAATACGACAAAATAAGTAAAAAGTATATATGCTTGCTATTGATCAAGCAAAGACAACAAAAATTAATCTTTATTATTTTCTCTTTTGATCTGAACATAGCAGGTTCTAACATGAAGATTTTTCAAAGAAGGTTTTCGAACATAAAGAGATTTTTTCTTCTTGGGTTTTGTTCTTTTTTGTTTTCTGTGGGATTTTTTTTTTGGTTTTTTGGTTTGTTTTTTTTTTTAATCTTGCTTTGCTAGTAATAAAATTTTGAAGTTTATCCTGAAAGAAACACAAATTAAGGGGTTTTTCTGGTTTTTCTGGGTTTTTTGGGTTTTTTTTGTTTTTTTTTTCTTGTTATACTTTTTCCCCTGGTTATGATAGGAGTTAGCAATCTCCTTCAGAATCCACAGATTCAAATGATAAAGGCCAGGGATTAAGCATAGCCGATTAACAGTCTGTGTCCTCTTCAATCTAGCATTTCCACTGTAGATAAACCCATATTCAGACTGAAGTTATAATAAACACACTGTCCTCAATATCATTTCCCTAGATGACCTCCTCAAAACTGACATTCAAGTATTCTTGTGGAAAATTACAGTCCATGGTAACTGAAAAAGCAGCCTAGACAATATACACCCAGAAAAATAATACTGAAGATCAGGCCAAATGTTTAGAAAGCAACTGGATAAAATGATAGTTTCAGTATAAATATTTTATTTGCTTTGGTTCTGAGGAATTTATTATTACTACAGGTTTGACATTTAAAATAAAATAGTTTTCTTAGATTTTATCTTCACTGCTCGTATTGTGTGTCTTTAAAATAGCTGCATTATTATTTACACATATGACAAAAAAACCCCAAAAAACAACTCAATGGATCACAGTGGTTGTAATTTTTTTCCCTTCCAAAGGCAAAAGAAAACAAACAGTTAAATTTTACAGCTACCTTAGATAGTCAGGAATAGCAGTATTACTGTAAGGAAAGGGACACCAAAAAACACTTGCCCAGTGTAAAACAGCAAAAGAATAAAAATCTACATGGACAGAATTGCAGTAATATTCTTCTAGGTAAGTGTATTGACTTCTACGATAAATAATATTTTCAACTAAAATAAAAAAATACAGCTCCTAAAAAGGAAGATAGTTTTTGCTTTTTAAGGGCATTTTAACATGGGAACTTCTGACAGGATTCTCCTGCTATCTGACATAAGAAATCCAGAATCTTATAGGTCTAAAGAAAGGCTAAGATTAATACGTATGCAGACTGTGTAACAGGTTATTTTAACTTCTTAACCTAGAGGCTATTTTAAACTATTTTAAAGAATTATAAATTTATATGTCATTTAATTTCATGGTACTTCTTCAGACAAAAGCAGCAACATTTCAAACTATTTTATTATAACTAACTAAACTTATCTACCTAGTTAAAGTGACTGTATTTTACTCTTATTTCCATTTTATCGTGGAAGGATTCCAGTGAAGCAATTCTGAAATCAAATGGAGGGATATATGCATTTATTCATCAACCCTCTATTAAAAGTACATGATCAAAATTTGGTTCCCTTTGGCCAAACCAAAAAAATAATAAGAAACAAGTCATATATACTGAAAGAGAACTGCAAAAAAAACCAAAACTATGAAAAAAATCCCCAAACATGAGCCTCATTTTGATTAGTTATTCAGTAGAATTGAAGTAAGCACTGCAAATGCTTAACTCCAGTTAATTCACTAGTTTTTGTTCTATTCTTTTAACCAAAGTAAAAAAAAAAAAAAATAAAGAGCAAAAACTGATTCAGAGTATGTTTCATAATCTGAGCATTGATTAGGTTTGGATGATTCCAGCCACTTTTTCTTCTAGAAAACAGTTTTAAAGCTCGTTTAAATCAATCTGTACTGAAGAAAGAATTGAAAATGTGAATTTAACTCAAAGCCACTCACTTTGAAATCTTGCTTTGAAAACCAATTTCATGGTCTGTTTCCATAACAACGTAGATTATTTTTGCCAACTAGGACTCATATAAAGAAGCATAACATCTTTAATCAGATTGTATGGCCTACTATTTAAGGCTGTTTAGTGTGATTTGGAGACACACTAACTTAGAGCATGTGATTTGTAGGTCAGTTCCCCATGAACATCTTTATGGTCAAAAGATTGCATATATTCCTCACCAAAAAAGCCACTGAGTTTTATTAATTAGCGATAAGATATACAGCATAAAATTACAACATTGTGTAGTTAATTCATTCTTTCTTAAGCTTCTTGTTTTCCAACGGAATCTTTTAAAAATGCTTGCCATATTGTATAGGAGCAACCTTACCTTCAGCTCATCACTAACACAAACCTTGTATTCAGCTGCATATTTTTATGCCTGTATTTTTATTTCAACAGGAGACATAAAAACAAATCAATACCATTTACATGCTATTTAGACTAAAGAAAATCTGAAACTAGAAAGAGTAAACCACGCTTTTTGCAAAGGCAAGTGGACGAAAAGGTCTACAGAATGCAAAATGAAATTTATCAGTCCTTTCTCCTTTAAATCTCACAGCAAATGTCTGTCATTAGCTATTATAGCAAGATGAGTGTTATAGGTTGATAGTCATTCAGCCCAACATATTTTATTATTTTTCATTTGATATCAAATATTATTTTCCTAGACATTCACATAGATTTTTCCATGTCTAATTTCCTTTATTCCCTAATTAATAAATGAAACTTATTATTATTAGATTAGAGGAATGTATTATTTATTAAAACTGGATTCTGAAACAAGACTGAGTTAGCAAAGCTGATGTTCCTTCAGTGAGAACAAATAATATCTCAACCCAGAATACTTTCTCAAGGCAAACTCACCCCAGTGACTAATTAAAAGATGAAGGATAAAATCCAGACCATAAACAAATTTTTTTGGAAAAAAAAAAAATCTATGTCATTATCCAAGGAATAAGAAGGAGTCCAAAGAGACTGGAAGAGGGAAGGAACTGAGTTGCAAAGACCTGCTCCTTTGTCTACACACAGGGGCACACACACACATGCAAACACAGTCATACACACAGAGCCCCCATAAACACAGCTTTCCTTTCACAGCACTTTTCCTTTAAGCAGCTTGAAGTATTTACGCTTGCAAAGCTCCCAGTATTCCCAAACCTTACCCCTTTATTTTTAGCTTTCAAGTTTTTGCTTCAGCTGATGAGAACAGGAAAAGAAGTGGTATGTTTATTGCTGGCAGACAGCTTGGAAATTCTGAGTAAAGAAGCCAATCAAGGCAGAAGGATTATAATAATCAAAGTAGAAAATTTGCATATTTAGAGTATGGTTACTGAGAAATAACAATGCCTTGGTTGTGTAAATCAAACCCTCAGTAAAAGTGAAGGGATTTGAGTATCTGAGAGAAATCTGTCATGTTATACATCCGTAACTGCATTCTAATTAGAAGAAAGCACTAGCTTTTAGTGGAATATTAAATATATGTCCTAGTAGTATTTTAATATCCTTGTGAAATAATAGACTTAGCTCATTTGGGGTCTGATGAAAACAGGTTTTCTTGCCTGTAGGACACAATGCTATTTAAAACGACCAAAGATACATTCACCATGCCATACAGCTACAATTTTTAAGATTGAGATCATGTAAATGTTCAAAGAGTTCTGTATTAACAGTTGTGTTCACCCTTTTTGTCTATAGAAAGTGGTTTAAAGTAGCCCTCTTGAGAAAGTATTGCACAAAACAGATGAAAGTTTAAAGCCACCTTTACAAATCTGCATGCTAAATCACCTTGGCTTCATTTTAGATTTAGTGATTGAAGAAAAGCTGGACTGAAAAGTTTCACAGACAAAAAAAAAATCCTAAAAAAAGCCCCTGCTGACTGAATTACTACAAAAATTTTCTATTGTATAGTAAAATCAAGCAGAGCTAACATTAGGCTCAGAAATTTTATAGTAAAATAAAGAGAAAAACATAGGTAAGTTCTTCAAAAACTAGCATTTAACAGTATATTTGTACCATTCATGCATGAAAAAATAAGTATATTTCAATATAATAAGTATATTTCTTTGGGTTAATATTTATTTCCACTTTCCTGTCTTGGGAATGATTCTCAGCTGTATTTCAGATGTAAATTTAAGACTGGTTGACATATCCTGGCCATCATTTGCAATCAAACTGCAAGTTGGTGTTGCACTGAAATCTAAGAGAGAATCCATGCAAGCATATTCAATCTACAAAGTATTACTAATAATGCATATTCAGAGGCATTATCCATTTCCACAGATAAAACATGGATGAAACTCAGTAAGACGTTTTGAAGACCTGGACACTCCTCACATGTAGAACTGGTGCGCACATCGCAGTGCGGGTCTCAGGGTACTTACCATCCTCTGTGGGCACATAGATATTCAAGTACAGACAGTCTTCATTTTGATCCTGAACATATGTCACCACAGTATCCAGGTTGGCCGTAAACCAGACTGGCAGCATATCGTTGAGCAGTGACCTCTCATCCAGGTACTGCGGGCAGACAGCGGCAAACTGTGTGGCATTGCGGACACCCGTCCAGGAGGATGGCGGCTCGGGGGGCTGGAATCGCCTTTCTCCAGTCGGAGGGGAAGCGTAAGGAACACCCAAGTACTGCTCCACTGGACCAAGGATCTCATTAGGCAAAGGTGTTCTTAAACCACGTATTTTGCCATAATTTGTAGTAACAACTGGGTATTGTGCTTGGCCATCAATGAGAGTAAATCTTATAGCCAGTGCAGTTATCCACAGGAGGAAGTTAGAATTCAACATGACACACACTGGTGTGAAGATCAAAGGCAGCCATAGGAGTCCCATTGGTTTCGACATTATTTAAATCAACATCAGCAGGGCTCTTTCTTCCACAGCCAAGAGAAATTATTCAGTCAAGGAAAATGCAACCTAACAAAAAGTAGCCAAAAGGAGATGAAGTGAGGGAAAATGTATCTTCGTTCAGGCAACAAAAAAAAAAACAAAAGCTGATGTGTGGTAGGTGCCTCAGCTGACTGGCTGTAGACAAATCCCAATGTCAGAAGAAACAAGGGAGTGTTTGCCCCTAAGGCCCATCCCAGACTTTAGTGTTGAATTAATCCTGGCAATGCACAGCACCTCCCGTCAAATAGAGTGGTGAGAGATCCGCAGTTATTCCACTGCCCCAGTGAAATGGCTCTTTTCAGTGAAGTCCAGCCCACTCAGTCATCCTGCGGCCAAGAGAAAACAAGCAATTCAAATCAACAGACAAATTTATGTTGGCATAAACCTAAAAATAAAATAAAAAAAAAAACCAAAATAAATAATGTGGTGCTGTCACCACTACAAAATAAACAAAAATTATATTCACACACTACTTCCATGCCAAAGCTCACAAATATTTTATGAGCTGTAGACATCATGTGTTAGTGTGTTTCCAGCTATTCATTTCCAAAGATATGTAAGTTAAGAGAGCTAAACCTGAAGCCATAAGCTTGTCAAAGGTTATACCACAAAGCAAAAACTTCTGCTTCTCTATATGCTTTTAAACCAAACCACAGCCCAAACAATTCTGATTTCAGGAAGAGTATCACATTTAAGTGCTAGCTCGAGGATATTTTCTGCCCTAAATAAACAGAATCTTCCTTTTAAGCCTATTTGCACTCCCACAGGAACCATTCATTACTTTTGTTTCCTGTATTGGATAATCTATTTTTGCTGTGAGATGATGACTACAGAGTATTTTTCTCAGACATGACTTCTTTTCTGCATGACAACCTAATTTACCTCCATCTAATTCAGAAATTTCAATGAATGCAATAAATAATTAGTTCAAATCAAGTGTGAGTACAGTCAAAATGAGAAACAAATTTATTGATTTTCATATCCTTTTTCTATGTCTGACAAAGAGAACAATGGAAAACTAAAAGAAAAAGAAAAAGCATGATACAATCTCTTAAGTCATCTTTTGGCCTACATAGTGTTACAATTATGTAACATTACCTGTTTGCATTCTCCTACTTTTATTTTAAATAGAAGGCAATTCATACAATAATTCTGTAAAATGTTAATGAAATAAAAGTCACTCACATGTATATGCTAATCACTATAAGTGTAAAAATAAACACACATCAGTATTCTTCTATCTGCCCAAAGAAATTAAGGACTTCCTTTTTACCCATCACTCAACTCAAAAGCACAGGCAACAATTCGACAGGTTAAAAAATTCCACAGGTAAAAAATTCCTTGTTGTAGGAAACTGACACCGGTACCTTATATTTGGTAGGACAAACACACATTTATATATCAAAATTATATATAAGTGGACTAGCAAGTTCTGTTTTCAGTCAGGACTCTGACATAGAAAATAATTTTAAATATATTTTATTCTCTCAAAACTCTTGGAATTCTTTAATTACAATATTTTAGCACTCTTGCCACAAAACTGTTGGAATACCAGAACACCAGAGGCCAGAAAAATACAGACACATATTGTAATGAACCAAAATTTCTACTGACATCTTCTCTGGGACTTGAAATTTGAGCACTATTTCTGAAGGAAAAACCATTAACAACTCTAATTTTCATGACCCCAAGGGCACCATGAGGGCCATCAGGCCCTGAGTTATGCTGCAGGAAGCCCTATGCCCAACCCAGCCTGGATCTTGGGTCCCCAGGCAGACCTTGGACCTGACTCCTGTTATTGCGTGGTGGCAGAGTCTGGCCCCCGTTCTCAGCCCACCCTCAATGGGGGTCCTGAGATCGGAGTCTTGTCCTGTCAGCTCTGCAGTGACCACAGATCCTGGGTCATCCTCCCCAAGGGCAGCCCCACTTCAGCTGCTCCCTGCACTCCGAGTGGTCAGAGAGCTCGAAATTCCTCCTCAAGTGTCCCTTTCTCTTCTGATTTTTGCTACCATCTTTAACAATGGAAATCAGCAGCAGGTGATTGATCTTCAGTAGTATTCCTCTTGCTTTGTCCCATCCTGACTTTGGCACACTTTACTGATCATGCAGCACAAATCAGATTTTCCAGTTATATCCAACTGAGGATTTAATCTGTGCTTAGGGAGGAGCAACAGATTTTATTCCCTTGACACCGACACAGCAGAGGTTTGTAATGACAGTCTAAGAAATGTGGAACACAGTACTAAGAAAATTGACAAGGTGGAAGGAAATACAGTGATCCAGATGATGAAAGATGGATAAAGAAAAAAATTTTCTGGGCAAACAGCAAGTGAAAAAAAGAGGAAACAAAACAAGAAAATGTGAATGACAAATAAACGAGAGGGAACACTTTATCAGCAGGGAGAGAACCAAAAATGACAACATGAATGAAATCCTCAGCTGATACAGCAGAGATAATGTGCAATTGTAAAAAAATGTGACCTATTAAATAGTATGGCTTTCTTGGACACCTGGGCACACACTGGCTCATATTCAGCCAGTTTTTAAACAGCACACCTAAGTCCCCTTCAGCTGAGCAGCTCTCAAGACACTGCTCCCCAAGCCTGGAGCCTGCACGGGGTTTTTGCAAGCCAGCTGCGGGACCTGACCCTTGGCCTTCTCGATCCTCACACAACTAGCCTCAGTCAATCCAGCCTGTCAAGTTCCTTTTGAAGAGCCTTCCTATGCTCCAGCAGATTGGTACTCCCATCCAATTTAGTATCATCTGTGAACTTACTGAGGATGCATGCAATCCCCTCATCCAAATGAGACACTAAACTGGCCCCAGTCCTGAACCCTAGGAAGTACCAAAGGTGACCAGCTGCCAACTGGATTTAGCTCCATTCAACACCCCTCTCTGGGCCTGACCATCCCCCCAGTTTTTACCTAGTGAAGACTGCACTGATCCAAGCCATGAACAGCCAGTTAACCCAGGAGAATGCTGTGGGAGAACTGTCTCCCACAATTCAATGCTTTACTGAAGTCTGGGTAAACAAAATCCAGAGTCTTTTTCCTCATCCACTAGCCAGGTTACTTTATGAAAGAAAGAGATCAAGTTAGTCAAACAGGATCTGCTTTTCATAAACCCATTTGTGAGTATCATCTGGGCCTGATTCACTGGATGTCCTGCACATAGCATGTGATGGTGGTCAGGATGATCTGCTCCATGACCTTCCCCAGTACTGAAGTCAGGCTGACAGGCCTGTAGTTCCCTGGGTCATCCTTCTGCCCCTTTGTGTGGATGGGAATTACATTTGCTAATTTTCCATCAACACGACCTTCTCCAGTTAACAAGGACTGCTGGTTAGTGGTTTAAAGTAGCTCAATAAAGTCTTTCACCAGCTGCCTCAGGTGCATCCCCTCTGACCCCACAGACTTGTGTGTGTGTCTAATTTGCTATAGGTCAATAAGTAGCAGATCACTAACCATTTCCTCCTGGTTTAAGGGGGCTTCACTCAGGTCTCCATACTTCCCCAGCTTTCACCTCTGGAAGCTGTGCATCCTGAGGACAACTGGTTTTGTTATTATACTGAGGTGAAGAACCCAGACCGAGGCAAAAAAAGCAAAATTATTTTGTTTAGGATGGGATTCCTGCCCAATTAGGCAGAAAATATCACACATTTCAATTTATTGACATTACTTGAGGAATTACCATTTTCCTAAGGTTAGTTTCACATGTGAAATCTATACACACTCATACACAGACAAAGACACACAAAATAATTTCCAGTAATAATATTGAGAGGTAAGGAAGAAGGCATGCTGCCTATTAGTTCATTAACTTTGACAACTATGCTATGATGTTAGATACATAATTGAAAATGTTGGAAGATGTAAATAGAGAGCCACAGATTTCAATTAGGGATTAATTTTAAATAGAAAATTGTAAACATTCTAGAAAGGTTTTTAGATATATCAGAACTAGTTTGATGTTCAATTATATGTATACAATCAGCTATTTTAAATGCCTTTATATACTGAGTCTATGGGAAGACATGTATTTGTCAAGCTTTTGGTTATTATTATTAATAGTGTTGTACTTTTTCCATATTTTTTTTACAGCTTCAAATGTTAGAAAAATGCAAACAAACTTGGTTGCAAAAAATTCCTAATTGGAAGTATCACTCGTTCAAACAGTCAATTGACTGACTGAATTGAAAACAATCAATCCAAGTCATAATATTCCATTTAAAATTACAACTTCTGGCAGCACACCACACAAAGAGAAGTCAAGGAAGATCTGAAATCACGTATGTTCATACATGACTTTGTTATTGACAGAGGAGTGTAATTTGAGGCTAACGAGACATTTATGACCTTTGAAGAAAATACAGTTTGAAGTTAACATGGATGTGTGCCTGGAAATACCATTCGTTCTTGTTTATAAATTTGTGCCCTGAGACACTCTTAGAGATGCTTAAATAATCTATGAGTCAGGCCTTCAGGGCTAAACTGATGGTTTCCAGGATCTTCAGTTATCACTTTTTTCAACCTGAGAAGGTTGTCACTATCTACACTTATTCTGTAGATGCTAGAGAAATAGAAGCCCTCTTTGCTTCAGTGTAGAATAGAAAACTAAAGTGATTTCAAAGGTTTTTTTTTTATTCTCTTGTCCAGGTCATGAACACTTATAAGAAAAGTAAACAGAAATATAAATAATATGAACACAGGTAACTGAAGCCTCTGCATATATCCTAGGGTTTCTCAGGCTTTATCTAAAACAACTAGCGCATAACAGTACACCTCAGCTTTCATTCACTGACCACTTTTATTCTCAGTCCCTCCCTTCTGCTCGGATTCCCAAGGTCTCTTGGGCATATACATAGGTCTGATGTCAAAAGAGAATCATGATTAAAGACTCACATCCCTTTTTTAACTATACACACTGAAAGCATACAGTCAGCTTGACTGCCTGAAATGCAAGAGCAATCAGCTAGTCAGTCGAAAAAACCTGAAAAATTATATAATCAATAAAATTTCAGATTCTTCTCATAATGGCATTTTGCTAAGTATTTAATGCATTTCACAGAATATGGGGATTACAAAAATACTTCATTTACCAAGAACATGAACTGTGTTTTCTCTTCTTTCCATTCCCTTTGTCCCACTGAAATAAGTAATTTTTAAAGTCATTAAGTAAAGTGTATATATATATATGTGGCTTGCTTTTTGGGTTTTCTTTGTTGTTTTGACTTGTGTCTCTGTGTGTGTTTGGTTGACCATTTTTCTAAAAAGCAATTAAAATATTATCATATTATAACATATATAAATCTCTATAATAAACTAATGTTGATGTATGATACTGTAAATAAGAACTATCCAAGACATAGAAATTTTTGAACAGGCCTACCATATAAATTTTAGCAATATGTCCATGTAATTTGAAATATTTGCAGAAAACTAGTCACACAGTTGTCTTTGGTTAAAGCTCTTCCCAAAGCAGTTTCAAATACACCTCTGCCTCATAACCAGCACTACACTATCTTGATAGTCACTGAATTTAAATGTTTGTTCAATAAAAAGAGCAGTTTTTCCAAATATCAGTAAGCGAATGCTGGGTTTGTCTACTATCTTTCAAATTAAAAAAAAAAACAAAACAAAAAACAAACCCAAAACAGTCATAACTTCTTTAGGGATTTTTTTCCTGAGCTTCTAGAACATATATGATACACTGAAATGAGCTAAGCTTCATTTTTCCTTATCCTATGCAAAGTTATTCAGAAATATCAGACAAAATAACAGTGAACATCACAGAGGAACAGCAACCATGCGCTAATATGCACCTTCTAGACTGGATTACTTAGAAAATTGGTAGGAAGTTTATTTACCAAAACTGGCCAATCATAAGGTATTTTTGAATGTCAGAACTGTAACTACAGTAATGTCTGACTTCAAGTAATATGCAGCTAAGTTTTACAAAAAGTAATTTTTCCTATAGCATGTATATGATTTTTTGTAAGCATTTTCCCAACTCAAATAAATAATTTATTACTAAATTATTCTTTCAAATACACACAAACACACAAAACACCATCAAAAACAAAATAAAACCCCCCAAAATCTAGACTTCTAACAATCCTGACTGTAGAGGACCAGATCTATGCATGCTTTTTTTGTCTCAAACATTGTGAGCATTGCTACAGGAAAGGTGATCGGAGTCCTGAGGCAACTCCCTGCTCTGACTTGAGACTTATGCTCAGCCCCCTTCACCCCAACTCACTTCCTGGGGAAGAGCTGTCTGTGCAGGGGTGAAAAACCATGCAAAAAGCCTAATTTACATAAGAGGCATACAAATTTCACCCCTCTCACTTTCATCTCTCTTTCTCTCTCTTTTCTTTAACTGGTTGCCGCAGTTAAGAACACAACTGTACAACAAAGGAGAAGAGTTCCCTGACACATGGTCCAATGTCTTTGTTCAGCCTGATGAGAATTTACAATGAACATCACACCCTGTACTCTGGGTCATGACACTAACCTAGCATTTTAAACTTCACTAGGGATGAGTATCTGAATAATGTCTGACAGAATTATTTAGGTGGGAATTATAACTTATTAATTCACAGTCAAAAATTTCTTCAAGATTTAAAGTTTCAACTGAGAAGAAAGTGTTATAAATTTAAGAATTATGATGTACCCTTGCTTAAAGTGAAAACAAATACAGATATACAAACATCACAATTGACCTTGAAGTTGATCTTTGTTGTATAATTAAAAATCACTGAAAACAAAGATAGATTTAAAAGTTTTTTTATAATATGGAAATAAAGCCTGGAAAGCAATACAAATTACATACAAACATTGAATTAAACAGGCTTGGGGTTTTTTAAAAGAGCATGTTGCATTTACCTTCTATGAATTTCTCCAAGCGAGAGAAATAGGCTCAGATAGGATTGGACAATATCAGCAGATCCCTCAGGTTAGGAACTGCAATCACCATTTACTTTTCAGAAAATGGGCACATATTTATTTCATAGCACTGCTTCTTGCCAGCACCTACCACTTTTATTCAGAATTTCTATGAAAATCTCATACACTATTAAAAAGAACAATGGGTTTATAAGAAAAAGCTGTGAGGTCCCTACAATGTTTTTGAAAACTGCAATTCTCTCAGTAATGAAAACAATTTGAAAAGCAAGCAGAGGAAAAGAAAAAATGTGATCATCACTCCTTTCCAAAAAAACAAAGAAATTCACCTCAGCGTTCTCAAAAAAATCAGCTGTTTCAATCTAATTATAAGAGGTGGTTGTTGAACAATCACAGATATGGTCTCCCTTATTTTTTTCCATATTTAATATTATAAAAAAAAACATGTATGGCCAGAAAGGACCCAAGACTAACTGGGAATGCTCAACTAAGACAGTTATACTTATCTCATGGACTTTTTGAACAATAATTTCAACTGCTATTACATCTAAGTATAGAAGAATTTCAGCTGTTAGACAATTTTAAGGATATTTTCTGCTTAAGATAAATGGATGGAGATTGTAAATAAACATAAGGTTTCAATATTAGGAGGGAAAAACATGGCATAAACTCTTTACAAACATAAGCCTGAAATAAGTAATAATCCAAAAATTACAGGTGTGTTCCATTCAGCTCAAATTGTGATCTGAATTTAAGGTTCCCATGACTGAATGAACACTGTAGTTATTCAATTGTGGTCAAGTTGCGGCTGCAAAGTCTTAAGAAAATACTGTATTTCTAGTACATATACTAGGGAAATGCACAAAAAAAATATCATCAATACAGTCTAACACAATCAACGGCATCATTTCCAGCTTTTACTCCTGATATAACCTTGTAAAAGAAATGTAACTCACTCTGGGTATCTCTTAATTTTTCTAATGCACCTCTCTTTGGTAACATTCAGATGTGTTACTACAAAAATAAAAAGATTTTTTTAATCTTTTACAGAATGCTCAGCTCTGAGTTCTTGAAGGCAAAAGCTCCTGTAGAATAAAACCTCTTATTTTACTCTACAGTACACCAGAGCAAACCACTAATTTATGGATATAAAAAAAATAATACAGGCACAAAAAAATCAGTATTTTATACATAAGACTTACAGAGTATGCCTTCATAAATTGAATAACCCCCCCCAGAAAATCAAAGTTCATTACTCACTACCACTGCAAGACCTAAAAAAAAAACATTTGTAATTGACCCATGGAATGAGTCTTAACTCCTCTCCAGTAAGAAAGGTCAAATGATTGAAAAGAAAAATTCTTAAGGAAGTCTAACAGGTTTTGTCTAAATATTATACAAAGAAACTCACAGGTCTCAGTCCTCTCTTTCTTGTCTTCAGCACTGAACTGAAGTGCATGCCCTCGTCAAGGATTAAAGAAACTAAAACTCTAGTCTGAACCAAATGAGAAACTGTCTAAGGGACTGATTGATATGCAATTTGATCTCTTGAGGCTATTTAATGATTAGAATTTGATATATCCCTCTAGACATTCTAGTCTCAGAAGAGGAGATATTTTTAATGTTACAATAACCAGAAACAAGGTGGGAAATGTAATTTAAATCAGCTGGGCATGTGAACACATGCAAACACACATACACACACACATGCACATCATTAACATATTATATGGCCAAAAAAAGTTGCTGCTTTATTATATAAATTCTTAGAACTTAATTACACAGGAGACACAGGCAGGACATTTTCATTGCATTACCTGGTTCAGTTACCAGGTGGTGACACTGCCTTCATTCATATGATAATGTCACAATTATACATTCATTTTGGAAATGGGGAAGTTGAGTGGCTACCCTCTTTAACATGAAGAAATCTAAACCCACTGCTCCCTCTTTGAAGTTACAAACATTAACTTTCAAATAAGTCTAGGATAGCTATGAGAACTCTGTGAAGCATTCTCCCTGAACCAAAAGACTTCACTCTGAGATTATTACCGTTGGACTATGAGAAAACTCTAACATTGGGTTCCCATAAAGTACAAATTTTCTTGGACAGATATTCTTCTTTCAAGCAAGCCTTAGCAGTTTATAGGAGATTTTTTTCATAAAATAAAAATTGTGACTGGAGATTATCTTTACAACGCTCTTACACCATCAAATTTTATCACATAAGTCTTCCCCTTATGTTTTCTTAATTTGTTTGAAAGTGGACAGCTTCACCAGCCTAAGGATGAGTGTCCTCCAGATCCTCTTTCTGTATGGCTCTCCTCCTAACTTAGTGGGCTTTCACCTGATAAATGCTGTCGTGAGCCCCTTGTATTTAAGAAGTAAGAGAACATGACTCAGCAAAATAAGTCTCCACAAAATGCTGTGAAAAATTGGGATCTCCAGAATCACTCACTAGATCAACATTGCTAGATCAACGAAGCTGGTGAAGGGGCTGGAGCACAAGTCCTACGAAGAGTGGCTGAGGGATGTGGCTCATTTCACCTGGAGAAAAGGAAGCTTAGGGGTGGTCCTTATTGCTCCCTACAAATACCTGAAAGTATGCTCTAGCAAGGAGGGGAGAAGCCTCCTCTTCCAAACAACAAGCAATAAGACAAGTGGAAATGGCCTCAAGTTGGAGTGGGGGAAGTTTAGATTAAATATTAGGATTTTTCACCAAGAGGGTTGCTAAACACTGGAATAGGCTCCCCACAGAAGTGATGGAATCACCATCCCCAGAGACATTTGAAAGGCATGTGGATGTGGCACTTAGGAACATGGTTTAGTGGTGGGTGAGGCAGTGCTGAATCTTAGAAGTCTTTTCCAACTAAAAATACAATATTATTTTATGATCTCAGACAACATTAAGGAAACCATCCCTGTTCTGCCTGCTGCCTTCCCTCCTTCTGGCAAACACAGTTTAAAAGCTTGCCTAGAAGAGAGTCTGTGGCATATACGCTGCTTATTGTCCTGTCTATGGTGAATTTGAAAATGAAGGACAAAATTCTTAACTTACCAGCTGACTTAAGTACTGGGAGCTGTGAATTATATTACATACTATGGACCCCTAAAAGCTAAGCATAATATTACCATACAAAAGGCCTACTATGGATCCATATCTTCAGCTGTTTTCAGGTCAATGCAGTATGCACTGCAACTCAGGGTCTAAGCTGTAAACGAGATCAGGCTAGAGCACAGACTCCAGCACTGTCCTGCCCCAGTATTCATACCTCACAGCCAATGCACAGGCATAAACAGGGAGTAGGATAGGCCAGAGGTATTCCTCAAGAGACATCTTCTCTTTTTTTTCTTTTCAGTAAGAGAGATTTTTACTACAAAGATGCAAGCTCTGCTGCTGTGCTATGTGGTTCAGGGGCAGAGAACAGGACCTAGATAGTTTTATTGACTAAGATACAACCTCATGGACAGAACCCGAGATATCCTTACTCACCACTGATTAACATGCTGAAAAAGCAGGAAACCTAAGCTTGGAAAGATATCAAATCTTTTGCAGGTAGTTTTCTGTTCAGTTAAAAACATCCTCTATTTCAAATCCCACACTCCCAAATGTTAAAAATGAAACCATCTTTTATGGTCTTTTTAACAATTCCAAGAGAACTCTCAGAATAATATGTGATGCTTTTCTCTTAGGGAAAGAAAAAATTCTCAAAATTATCTGCATGACAATCCCTATCATTCTACTATATGGGAAACTTCAAAGCCATCTCGCATGTAGTTAATTATATATTCTTGCATCAAAGGGTTTTCAGAAATCTAATGTAATATATAATATTTGCTTTGTAATGTGTAGAGTTGCTCTGTAATGTGTAGAGTTGTATCTGAGTAGGAAATGGCAGCCAACAAAAAACACAGAAGTTACCATTTCTCTTCCTGTTCATCCTTTCACTCCAATTATTCGAATGTTTCCATCTTTGCCTAGTACAATGATTAAGTACCTTCTCTACCTTGGAAACAAACACTAAAGCTCATGTTTGTTTCCCAGACTGTATATGAAAAAGTCAGATATTCTGTCTATACCAGAAGCATACACATCAGGCAGCAGTTCTTCCTACTGAAACGTAGGCATTTGATATAAAATATTAGTTGAAGTCGACCACTATAAAAACATCCTGAAGATTATGTTGAAAAAGACCAAGTGATTAGCCTAGATTAGACAGCTGATCGTACTAACTGAGCTTGAATGAATTATTTTTATAACCACAGAGTTAAGAACCTTGTAACTTTTCTGTTTGTTTCATACATGAACAAAGTCTTCATGACTAAAATCAGGAAGAGGTTATTCTGCTACGAGTTTCTTATCAGATTTTGTGTGTTCTATCATTAATTGTGCTGATAGTTTATCAAAGACGATGTAGCATTGGTAGAAAATTCAGTATACAAAGTTAAGACTGAAATTCAGATGTTTTTTCACCTACTGTTCAATTAATTTTATTTTATGGGGCTGTTTTTATTATTGTTGCCATCAATATTGTAATTCCCATAGCCATCCTGAAGTTATTTTAAAAATGTTACAATGAATCATATCTCAGAGAAAAAGTTTATCCATTTTTGCCATCTTCACCTAAAACTAGCCTTTACGACCACAGAACCGATAACCTTGTAGAAAACAAGTATTTTGTCAGAAATATTTGGGTTATTTATTTTTTAAAAACATGTTTCCCATGATTTTTTGATTGCAATGAGTAACATGGGCATTTTAAAATATGAGGGCATTTTAACAATATGATTCCATGACAAAACATTATGCCTTGGTACCTTTTCAAGACCCATCTTACTCTTGTTTTTCCCTGCTTGAAAATGTCCTCTTATAAAAGTAATTTCTATAAATTTCCTCTTTTGCACATAGCCGTCTCAGCTCTTTACTAATTCTCAACTCTTTCTCATAGAGTGCACACTGCTAGCATGTTCTTTTCTCCAAATTATAATTCTTTCCTGTGACTCTCTTCTTCTCCCTGGTCATTTGTTTTTTAGTTTCCTTTTGTATACAGGAAAAGTACTATACCCACCAAATCAATCAATGTAAAATTGATTTTAATGTGTACAAGGAATTTAGTTAATTTATTTTTGTAAAGGTTATCAAGTTTCCTTCACTTATTTGATTGTGGGTTGAGTTTTGTTTTCCTTTTTTTTTTCTTGTATCATTTCCATATGGGATGATATTTCAGAAAAAAAAAAAAACAAACCAAAACCAGAAGACAATTTGCAGCTTCCAGGTTGACTAGGAAGGACTGATCTATTTTTTTCTGACCCCGGTCAACTGATTTAGGACAGGATTGAGAAAAAAAACAATCTTGTCACATGACAGGAGTTACAACTTCCTGTGCGCTTCTATTATACCATCTTAAGAAATCTCACTAATAAAACATAATACCAACCAAAAATACCTACCACAAACTAATGCAGTCAATTAATAGAACAGATGGAGGTCAGGGCAGACAATTAAATCCCTTTGACAGAGGAGAAGATTATTCTACCTCATACTGGAGATATGTCAGTAATTCCTGTGTGATCTGACTTACACTTTATTCTTCAAAATAATTCCTTCCATAATGCCTTCTTTGGCATGGGAGAAAAAGATCTATCATCTAAAGACCTTGCTTGTAGCTGTATATAATTATTTTTAAATGGTGGGAAAGTGCACGTATGTTTTTTCAGCATTATTTTTATTATCATTATCATTATTAATCAGAACAAAAAAATCAAATCCCCTTTTTGTCTTTATTTTATTGCTGCTCCTTCCACCTTTCCACTTTTCCACCCTTCAAAAGACTGATACAGCTATCACTTTGGCAAGGTACTAACCACTTTTTTTGGAATTTAATATTGTCTGCTATAGGTATTGAAGATAACCATCCAAGATCCTGATTTATTATTTCTCTGGCCCTGAATTTCAGTATATTTGCAGCAATTATCTTTCCTTGCACCAAGTCTTGCACCAAAATGGTTGCATTTCTGTACATTATATTGCCAATAATACAAACTGTTGAGTGCTGTTGCAATATGCTTACAATATTGATTACATATTTCACATTTCAAAAAAAAAAAAAGAAACTGAGCCTTTTTTTTTTCTGATTTTGGTGATTTCCAGCATATCGATTTCAAATGATAAACCATAAACAGCTACAGGAAAAAACTAAGTATATAAATTATGTTCTCCATGAAATAGTTTTTCACAGAAAAAAAACTCTGTACCAAATGAGTTTTAATTTGTTTTTAAATAAAGGTCAACACAAGTTTTGATAACTCTTTAACTCTTTTTTTTTTTTTTTTTTGTTTTAAGTTATCCTCATAGCATACTGTGGTAATATTATATTTCAAAAATCTCAGAGAAAGTTGCACTAATATTATACTAAAATCCATATTCCAAAGAACAATGAAGCTGCCAAGAGAGTGACCTGTTAGTGTAATTGCTGTGATTGCTCCCTCCCAGCTTCAGCTTTCATTGGTGAAATTCTATTACATCAATTTTCTTTGTCAAGCTCATCTATTGAAACTCCTGCTTTTTTATTTAATAAACTCAGATTGCTTAATTACTGCACTATGCTAAAAGATTTGGTTTTCATATACACACCATTTAATGAATTCTGGTCTCAAATTAATATATATTTGATGCTGAATATATCAGATCTGAATTCCTTGTAGCTTTATGTAGCTTATTACATCACTGTTTATAGGTTTTAGTTTTGATGGCTTCTAATGAAAATAGATTCTAGTTCTGCCATTGTTTGAACTTTGTATTGTAGCCTCACACCATGCCACTCAATGAGTAGTATTTCACTAATACTCTATAAAAAATATGAAATAAAAACTATTTCAGTAGTCTTTAAAGTATTTACTTCTGTTTAATTTGGTCAAATAAAATATATTTCTTTTAATATTCTTCCTTTAAACAGAACTGTATTAACAACAGAAATTCTAAGTCTCAAATTACTCATCAACTAAATTTTCAAGTCATTTATTATCATTACTTAAATTTGTAACGTAACTGTTTGTTTTGGGTTTTTTTCCATCCTTTCCAATATAATGAAAGTGAAAGGGTCATACTGTTATTTTAAATCCATGGAAGGAAAAATTCAATTACTCTTAAATGAAGATCACAGGTTTTTAGATATGTTGAAGCTGGAAGGGACCTCTGGAGTTCATCTGGTCCAACCCCTCTGCTAGAGCAGGGATATCTGCAGCCTGTTTTGGTGACATTGTTTAAGTAAGAATGGACTGCACCTCATTATTCACAGCTAGCTTTCAAGGATTTGCATCTCATCTTTATGAATGAAATTCCTGACATAGGTATACCAGTAATAGCAGTCACAGTGGTACAACAGAGCTTAGGAAATATCGCCTACGTACCTTTAAAGCCAAGCAAAAAGCCTCAAATGATAGAAGCAACATAATTTTTCATTATAATTAACTCCATTGACTGCAAACTACACTAGAATGAAATGTGTGATTTAGTTCCAGATAAAAGAGCTTTGTTTCCACCACAGAGAGACAAACCACAATTTTAATAGATATTTGGCTGCAGGTTATTGTTTTCCTACACAAAGAAAAAATGCAGCTTTTTAAGATTGTAACTAGGCACCAGGTTTTGTCAGTTACTTCCTTAAGTCATATTGAAATATAAAAAATCAGAATGTTTTTCCTAACATTCTGTGAATAGTTGTGTAAGCTTTAAATCCGTGTTCATGCTGTGAGCGCAGAAAGGCAAATCCCCATCACTACTAATACAGCTGCAACCAGGTGAAAAAGAGAATAGTACTACTTCGTACATCTTCATAAGAAATAGAGCCTATAATGAAAGCTGACAGAATCAGATTTTACTTGACCTGAGTAGTTTCACCTACACTCAGTTATTCTAGGGTTTTTTAAGTTGTGGATAACAATATCATCATATTTGTGTTGTGTCCTCTTTCTCTGACTTTTTTCTTGGAAAAGAAAAACTGAATGCAAAGCAGTGTATATAAAAGGAAGTGTATGGAAGGTGTTGATAATAAACCTGGTATAAAGAGTAGTTAAGATACTTTCAGCTTTCATACTTAACATCCAATAGAAAACACTATGTGTGTGTAATATACTTTTTTTTTTTGCACAACATAAATAAAAAATAAAAACAAAGTAGTCCTTTAAAAACATTCTGTACCATACCAGCTATCTGTGTCTAAATTGGCATGCAATTAAAGCTAAATGAATTTTATATTCATATATACAAACAAACATATTTACTTTTGGAATCAAATAGTAATTTTCAATTCTAAGTAATTTCTACAAGCAGTTTGGCTTCCTGCTGGCAAAAACATTTCATATTTTTTCTTTCAAAAAAGAAAGAAATATGCCATCATCTTCCCTAGTCACTCAACAGCTGTATCAATTTGTTTTCAGGGCAGTGATTAGCATAATTGTGGTGGATTACTTGCATTTAGCACAGAATGGAAATAATTCAGTATTTTAGCAGATATGACATAGAATGTATGGGATATCCAGGCCCTCTGGAGTGGTGCTGCAAGTTTTTTATCTAAAACTGTATTAAAACCTATTTTTATAAACCCAAATCTGTCTGAAAGACCCAAAAACCTTAATTCTTCTGATGTACTGTTTGATAAACAATCTTATACTGTTGTCTAGTAGTACATATGACTATGAAATTAGCTGCAAATAGCTATGCTGAGGGCATTACTCAGAAGGGTTTCAGTGTAATGTAATTTCTTTAAATAAAAAAACACCAAAATAACACAACCAAACTCAAAATGTGATTCCATCATTACTGGTTTTCTACTTTAATGCCAAATTCCAGTTTCAATGCTAAGGTGCATTCAGTGCTACCTTTAGTGCTACACGAGTGTTCAAATCAATTTGTTATATATATATTCAGTCATTTACCTTAATATTCTTGCATGTTTTATAAATATGCATAGACAATCACAGTATGATATTATACAGAATTACCATAAAAATATAAAATTATTTTGCTTGCAAAGGGACTTTAAGACTACCAAGTTCCAACCTCCCTGCCATGAGTAGGGTTGCCCCACACTAGATCAGGTTGCTCAAAATCACCCAACCTAGCACTGCCAGGGATGGGGCATCCACAACTTCTCTGGGCAACCTGTTCCTGTGTCTCCCCACCCTAGCAATAAAGAACTTCTTCTTTACAGCCCTTTAAAATCTATGCCCTTTTAGTTTAATGCCATTCCCCCTTTGCTCCCAGTCACTACAAGCCCTGACAAGAAGTCTCTCTCCACATTTCTTATCACTCCTTTTTTATATATTGAAAGGCTGCGTAAGGTCTTATAAGAGCCTTCTCCAGGCTGAACAACTCCAACTGTCTCAGTCTGTCTTCACAGGCAAGGTGCTCCAGTCCTGTCATCATCTTATCCTTTGTGGCCGTCCTTTGGACCCACTCTAACATGCCCATATCTTTCTTGTGTTGAGGACTTCAGAGCTGGATGCAGCATTTCAAGCTGAAGTTTCACCAGAGCAGAATAAAGGGGAAAAATCTCCTCTATCAACATGCTGGCCACTTCTTTTTATGCAGTCCAGGATACAGTTGGATTTCTGGGCTGCAAGCACACATTGCTCACTCATTAACAATTTCTCATCCACCAGTACCTCCAAGTCCTTCTTTGCAAGGCTACTTTTAATCCATTCACCTTCCAGCCCCTAATGGTAATGAATATTGCCATGACACAGGGGCAGGACCTTATATTGGTCTTGCTGAACTTCAGTAAGTTTTTGTGGACCCACTCCTCCAGCTTGTTGAGGTACCCCTGGATGGCATTTCTTCCCTCTAGTGCATCAGTTGCACCACCCATCCACAGACTCACTGAGGGTGCATTTAGTCCCATTGTCTATGTCACTGATGAAGATATTTATAAGCATGACCCAGTTTGGATCTTTGAGAGACATCATTCATTACTGGTTTCCACCAATAATCAATGTAGCCCTTGGTTTGAAAACCTAGATTACAACCTGTATAAAAAGCATTGTATAATATCATTGTCCCCTGTTATAGAAGCTGGAGTTGATGATCCCAGAAACCATTTTCTGCCAATTGTTTCTAAAAGAAACTTTAGGGTGCAGAACTCAAACTAAGTCATGGAGATACCAGGACGACACAAGATTTTGCTGTTACACAGAGCTATGAAATCTAAGGGAGATAACTGCTGAACAACAGGTAAAGGAATATTTAACAGATATAGATGGTCTTTCTTTCCTGTCAACTACTGAGCTGTCCAAACAAAAGAAACTGTGGTCTTGTGATTAAAAATGAAGATGATTGTGTTTTGAACCTTTACAGGAAAAGGACAACTGCTTGCCTGTAAATTCATTTACACTGGAATCTTGTTCTCAAAAGCTTTACTGTTCTTAGGAAAAAAAACAAGACAAAGCAACAACACTGAGTTATTATGAACTTCTTTTAAGAGCTAAGAGTTCCCTGTAGAAACAGATATAATAGATATAACATCATTACCTGTTGTTTAGTACAGTAGCTTTAACTTAGTCACAGTGATAAAATATTTTCGAGTTTAAACACTGAGACAGCAAAATTTGCACTCTACTTCCTTGAATTGAACATGACTGAACTTAAAATGAGCTGTCTGTGCAAAACAGTGTGATTATTTTTTATTTCACATTTACTTATTGCTCATGATATGATTCAGTGAACTCCCATTATCCATGAAGTCTGTATAATGTTTGAAATTAAACTAGTTTAATCATTCTCTGTTATTGTTGCACAATACTTTGTGTAATGCAATCTTCAAATTAATTTTCCACAAAATCAATTATATTTCTGGAAGCATTACTTAGATAAGAACAGTGTATGAGTCTTAAAGATTTAAGACAGTCATGACTCCTATTTTTATAAAATTGTGTAAGTTTCTTCCCAAAAAATTTAATAAAGCTAATGAACTTAGGAAGAAGTTTTAAAATTACTCAATTACATTACCACCTGAAAGTAAATTTAATGACCTGGAAAGTTTTGGTGCTTGTTATTTCATATATGAGTAATACTTGAAGAATGCTTCATATTTCCATTTCTCACTTGGGTTCTTAAAAAATTCATGTATTGGTGGAGATCATTAGAGATTATCTACTTTTAGAAACTTTAGGTCAGTCATACTGAAATACATAATGAAATATTGGAATAAATAATTAATGGATACACCACTTTGAATTCAGGTAGAAGCAAGGAATTATTTATATTCATTAGAGAATCTGAATATTTTGTTCTCACTATTTACAGTAGGTCTCCACCTTTAATAGAAAACACACCTAAATATCAGTGATGCAATGGATTTATTAAGATTAGCATCACACAGCAAAGCAGATGATGCAACTTAATTTATTTTTTCTAGATAAACTGAGAAACAGTTAACTACACTGGATTTAGGATTTCAGAATACACTCCCTGGAAACAAATTTTAAATGCATAGAGAGCTGTGGAACATCCTATAATAAAATCTAGACAAACTGTCATTAAACTCTGGTTAAATTTCCAAACAGTAGGTGTTAAATTCAATGTACACTACTGGAATTTCTTGAAGAAGGTACAGTTTCCAATTTGGAAATGCTGAGCATCAGCCTCAATTGACAAAACCATATCATCAGTCTGGGCTCAGCTGGTAATTTCATTAGTTGCTCCTGCTTATCACTTATGTATCAGTATGGAAAACACACCTCTTTGTAAAAGGGAAGAATTTTAAACTGTGTTCTTTCCTTTCTTCCCTGTGTTTCAAAATTAAGAGAACTGGTAGGAAGAATCCACACCATAATGTCAACAGAGCCTATGTATCATAGCACAGGTCTTAGAAGCCTACATAACTATGGATTTCCATGCTGAAAATGTGCAGATATTTCACCAAGATAGAAAAGATGTGGGGAGCATTTTTATTCCACCTGAGAGTATAAAATCAGTGAGAGCCTAAAAAGAAAACTGGGTAGTAGAAGACACTGCTTAACCAGGAGTTGGACTGTTCAGCTAAGAGTACTTTCATGTACAGCCATAAGCCCTGACAAGAGGAAGGCAAAGATTCTTATCTGAATCCCAAGAGCTGAAAAGTAAGCTGAGGAGAGCTGACAGCTCTAAGAATGAGAATTGTACTGTGCCCTGATTTTCCTCAGAGAATAACGAGTTGATCTGTTTCCTAAAACTCCCAAGACTAAAACTGGAACAATTTATTCCTGCCTTCTAATATAAAAGCTTTATTTTTCTTTCACATTTGTTATCATAAATGATACAAGACAGAAGGTTTGATCAGAGTCTGAGAACATGATCAGGAATCTGACAGTGTGTGGCTACATCAAAGGAACGACACAGCACTTCACAGACTACCACAGGGCTCCATCTGCACATTCAGCTGTCAGGCTGGGATTCTAGAATGAAATCCCACCACTTAAGCTTGCTTATACTTCTGATGCAAGATCAAAATCTGAGGACAAAGCATGGGATATTTGTTTGTTTCAATTTTTAATACTATACTATGCATTGCCAGGAAACACATATCGCACACTCCAAGCATAAATTGATGTTTTCTGCTCTTGAGAAGAAACATGGGTTTATCATGTTGAAGAATTTTATCTGGAATTATGGATAAGAAAGTTAGCAAGTAAGCAGTTAAAGCGTTCAAGATGTGTTGAAGCTTATGTTTGTTTTGGTTTAATTCAATTGTTGTTATCTGATGTTAATGGTTTGTTCCCTTGTTTCCCCCTGTGTTTATTCCCAAATTGGATTATTCCCAAAGTTGTGTCCTCCCACCTGTTTCCCTTCATGGTTTTTCCCTGCTTCTGTTCCAGTCCTTTCCCTATCAATCGTGGTTACCCAACCCCTTGTTCCAGCTCCTTCCATGCCAATCCTCCCCAGAACCAATCCCTCTACCATCCCTTCCCCTGAGCATTCTGGGGTGTCACCCAAACCTTGATGTCCATTGGTGCCCGTGACCCCTTCCCTCCTCCCATCTACCCTGATTCGTCCCAAGACCCATGACCCAATCCTTCAACTCAGCCCCTGACTTAACCCCATTTGACAATGTGTTATTCCCACCCCCTGTTTTGTAGCTGTATAAAAACCTGTGCCCAGAGCTGCACAGGGCTCTTCTTGTCTGCTTCCCTTCGACCCCAATAAATCACTTGGTTGGAACCTCAGCCTTGATGAGCCTCTCTCTCTCTACTTTACCCGAAACCTGGACGTGGTGAGACTGTCTGTGCCTGGGAACAATTGTTCCAAAGGTTCAGCTGAAGGCACAAACCCCACGCCTCAGCTGTTCCCTGCACTTGGTGCGGCGCCGGTGTGTCTCGAGCTGGCCCGGGTTCTGGTCAACTGCGTCAAAGATGTAGGGATTTCTTTCTGTATTTCTCTTAAATATAAGAGTACAATATAGCTAGAGTCATAGTAACAATCTGTCCAAGCGACCATCTCTAGATATCTTGTATTTTTTTGTTCTTCTGTTCATCAAAATGGATTCCTGTTTTCTACTGAAAATAAAACTTCAAGATTAGTTTGGCTTGGATTATGCGTTATCCTGAAGGCCTTTAAATCCATTTCTATTTGTTGCCTGAAAAAATTCTTGATACAAACCTTTTCTAGACAAAATAAAAAATTAACAAATATTTCTGTATTTTTGTTGTGTATTTTGTAGTACCTCAAGCCTGGATGTTGAACACAAATATTGTGGCTACTTCAGAAAATTAGAAAGCAGAGAAGCAGAAATAAATTTTATGCTGGTTTATAACTTCATTTTCGATTTTCTTTTTTTTTTTCTTTAATGTATAGTCCAATTATCACCTCATATGAACAAGGAAATTTTCAAAAGGCACAACTGGCTTCTGATGTTCACTAACTTGCAGTGTGAGTTAAAAGACAGACATCAATAGGCCCCATCTCACTTTTCTGTTTTAATGTTGTTTGCTTCTTCTCCTCCTCTCTGACTTTCCTGCTGTGTGTTATGAACAATAAACAAATGCTGAGAAAACAGAGAAAACTAAAAACCCTCCATCCACAAGCTTCTCCTTCAAAATCCTCTCCCCAGCTTCTGTAGTTTATCTCAGAATAGATAGATCTATGTGACAGATCTAGAGATGAGAATTTCCCTTATTGTAACTTGGCTGTGGCTTATTCTAGTGTCAGACAAGGTAATGTATCACAAATTGTTAATTCCAAAGAAACTAAGTTATTTCAACTTTGACTTCAGCTTTATACGAGCCTTGTATTCTTTAGATCAATTGCTTGACTCATTCCTGAAAAAAAATGTCATGAGTTCTCTGAAGTAGAGTAAGTAATTGAATTCTATGTATGGCACTCACGCATATTGTACTGCTCACAATATAACTCGTAAGAGTTCAGCTATTATCACAATCAGTGTGGATGCTAAACTATTAACCAGGCCCCTGTTCATAAAGTATTTTTTATTCAATTACATGTAAATTGTTACAAATTGGAATAAACACGGTTCAGTGATGCAAAAATCACAGGAATTTTCAAAGCTGTTATTTTCTTTATCTGAATTTTACCCTTCACATAAAGGTACCCTCAGTTCTCATAGCTAACCTGTCACACTTTGAATTATTGCTTATTCACAACTTTATTATCACATCAGATATATTATTATTATTCCTTCTCCTTGAATTTAGGTCCCAGTATCAAAGCGAAATGGAAAAGTCATTGTACTACAGCTAGTGCAATGATTACAGAAAAAGTCACATCTGCTTTGAGGTTCATGGATAATATAAAGTGAAAAGGAAGAATGTGAACCAGAGAAACTTTTCTGGTCACTTGTACATCTCATTCCCTTCTCATAATCAATGTGTCAGGCACAGTATGAAAGAATGGTAATTAGATTAAAGTGTTTAATAAAGAAAACATATTCTATGCATAGATTTCTAAACTAAACCCTTGTCACATATTTCATATTGATATATTAATTATGTTTATATGTTTATATATATATGTGTGCATATATATATACACATACATAGAACTACATGTGTTATCTTTTGTTGTGGTATTATCATCCCTGATGATCACATCACAACAATCTTTGTATATGCTATACATTAAAATAAGTTCTTTTATATTTTGCTAAGAACTGAGTGGGAAATATAGATCTTTCTGGTAACAATATGAAAGAGCAACCAAACCTCTTTTTAGTACAGCCCCAAAAGAACTCTGCCCCCCAACCATGTCTTGCAAACCAAAGACAATCAGCTCTATGTGGTACAGAGTAGCCTGGAACCCTCAAACCTTACCGAGTAGAAGCGCCACAATAGCCTGGTTTAATCTCATGTCTTTTAACTACAAACTAATTGGCACCATTCAATACTTATAGAGCTGAAAAATAATAACAATTCATGCTTATCATGAGTAAGCACATAAACAGCACTAATGCTTTGAAAGCGCTGTATTCCATGTCTCATTGGAAGAACACACGGAAAGAAAACGTTTTATGTATATATTGCAAAGATATTTCAAACACATTTAAGAACATCAGCAACAGAGACTTGCTTTCTTTCTTTTAGATATTTTTATGAAAAAAAAAGGAATTTTTATGAACATACTTTTAGTACTTACCACTGTGTTGTATTTATGAGAAGGCTTCAGCATTCCCCCATAGGAGACAGCATGGTTTCATTTTAGTTACAGAAGAAATTTTACCTGTTAGGAAAAAATACATAGTGCTCTTCAGTAAATGAAGAGAAGAAATGCATGCATATGAGTCACAAATGGCAAAAAAGAGGTTACTTAGTAAATCACCTGCACTACTGTTTTTCAAGATTATAAAAAGAGAAATCACAATATTAACAACCACAAAATACATACATTAAGCATAGTGTATTGATTTCTGTCACAAAAATTATTAGCAATATTTTTTCTTTACAGATTGATCACTGCTACAAAGACAGAATTGTCTTTAAACCACAGGGTTTTGAGCACTGCTAATGTAAATAAATACTTTGAAATCCAAGAAACCATGACAAAATATTTTGGGTTTAAATACTTCTCTAAACATATTTTATGCATAGCCAAATATAAAGTTTCAGTAGCCTAATATATTAAAATATATTTAATTTAATTTAAATATAAATAATAATTTTTAAAAGCAATTTTTCTATTGTTTATTCTTTCCTATGTGTAATTGAAAACTGTAGTTTATACTTCAAATGACATTTCAAAGGATAGGATATTTCTGAATAATCTATCCATTTTAGATTTACTATTTAGATAGATTAAATTCTATATTACCAACATCTTGGCTGTTCTATCAAGCATATCTTGAGACACTGCAATTTAAAACACAAACCTTAATAGCATTAAGAAATGTATTTCAGGAAATTTTAATAGTTTTCAAGATTTTTATACCTTAAATACTTCTCTTCCCTACAAAGCCAGAAGATTTTATGGCGTTTACTTATCCCCTGCACGCACTTTGCAGGGGAAACATGTAATCTTATTTTTCCCTGTATCGCTCTTGAAGGCCCTTCTTATCATTTATTCCTATTTTCATTAAGTTTATCAGCATGCAGATTGTATATTCTGTTAATTTGAATCACAGTGAATACTTCCTCATGAATGGTTTGACTCTTCAGCCAAACCACTCCCTGTAAGTGAAATTCCTTGTTAACAGCTGCAAACACAGGCCTCGATTCTGTGTAAACACAGTGATTATCTTTGTAAGTTGGAAATAAGTACCAGTGGATGGCTATGTGAACACACATCTAAAAAGCAGAAATTATGAGATGTGAAGAAAAGCAGAAATCGTTATGAATAAGGAATGTGTGAAACACCCTAGCTAAACTGTCAAAGTGTCCATCTGGACATTTGCTGCAGGGGAAGGCTGGCAACGCTGCAGCTTTTCATAAACACCCATTGAGGAATCAGATGTTGAAGCTTAGGACAAACTTTATTCCAACTTATGGTAGTGTTTTAAATCTATCCATATCACAGCAGCACTTTTACTGGAGATTTCACTGCTTGTGTAGGCTGGCAGCCATTCCAATTCTGTCTACTACAAGAGTAGTATGTGATTAAACCTAGGATATAAGAATAAGGAAGGATTTAAGGAATGGCTGTCAATGGCAGTGAAAATCCACTAAGCCTAACACAGTTTGCCTTCTCAATTATTTTAAACCTGTGTTTCTTTATTTCTTCTTTACTTATTTCTTTATTTTCCTTTATAGCTTAATTACTGTTACAGGAAGAGAAGAGGAAAGAGAAGAGAGGAGAAGAGAGAAGAAAGGAGAACTCAGCTTTACTGGTAAACACAGGGATTGCATTTCCTGTCTCTCCATGGTACCAGAATAGTCTCCAGCTTTAAAGCATAAAAATGAATTAAGAAGGTACGATTTGTGAACTAGGTTTTCCAAGTTTACCTCTATACCCATGTATCTATCCTTTTCACCTTCACACTACCTTACACTGTCTTCTAGTTGTTCTTGGCAGACTAACTTTGATTGTAGATGACTAGGGTACAATTTAAATTTTATATATTTTAGTAAACCACAATGTCCATTTAAAGATCATGTTTAGAATTTATCTCTGCAATAGTCAATTGCTTTCAAAAAAGCAACTGCAAATACTGTACTTCCTTTCTATCAGGAAGCATAGGCAGACATTAGACTAGCACTTCAATTCTAAGACAAAATATAGGCATTGCGTATACACTTTTATCTTTTTTAAAGATCTATTTTTTCTTTATATCTGTGACGACTGATTTCCTCATAATTACAAAATTTTAATAAAAATATTATGGGAAGCAGGAAGTCCCTCTAAGCAATTTTTTTCGGAAACCTATAGCAGGTTTGCTTACTATTCCACAGATGCACTTGTAATTTAAATCTGATGGTGCTATAATGGCCCTAGTTTTGATGTTATCCAGTTTACGCTCACTTACTTGAGTAATTTCTCAGAATTACCACAACTTTCTCTGGTTTTATAGGTGATATAACATGAACCCAGTAATTCTGACATTCTGTCATTATGTACAGTTATCTTAGTCAACTTGAGAAATAAAATCTCTGTCTCATAAAAAAATCTGTTTTGTTTTAAACCTAATGACACACTCTCTCCAGCTATCTCCAAAACCCCTGACAGCTCCTGGCAATACCTAAATATAAGCTGGAAACATTTATTTATTATTTGATGCTCAAATTTATTCAACAAAATTACCAGACTATTGTCACTAACTCCTATTTGAGCAGATAGGTTATTGAAGTCCCTCTAAGAAAATGTACCCTTTGAATTCAAATCTTAGCATCTTTAAACACATCTTTAAACATGTAACTTTTACAGTGTTTATACACTTTTCCCTTTCAATTCAGATTCATACCAAATTCTTTCTTTTGAAAATTTTCACAATAAGCTCTCCCAACTCTTAAATTGAAAAATTTCATCTGTAGTGAAATATTTTACAGCAATTAATTTTTTGAATCTTTTTAACTATAAAATCAGTGATTAAACAATATGCTGAGTTGGAAGGGATCCTTCAGAATAATCAAGTCCAACTCATGGTCCCGTGCAGGACACCCCAAGAATCACACCATGTGCCTGAGCACATGAGTAAATGAATGCAGACAGTTCTGTGATATTCCCTCAGCATCAATAGTTCAGAAGTCAGAATATCAAGTAAGCAGATGTTGCTATTTCAGCTCTTTATTGCCTGGACATTTTGTGAGGAAGGTGCTGTTCTGAAGAGGATAGCTAGCTAGAGATAGATCTCACAGTAGGAAAGAGACACAGACCATCTAGAGGAGTATCAGAGATATGTAAATGAAATATTTTTTTTTAACCTTAATTAAAGAATATGAAAGCAAAATAACTAAATCTGAGCATAGGCTTCCTTTGTATTTTAGTGGGGGGAAAAGGCATCCTGAATTGTAGAAGACTTAATAATCTTCATGAGTCAAAGCGTGTGGGCTTCAAGTTAGAAAACGAACAACCCACTCTTCACATATACCAGCTGAGGTAATGTTGATTTTGAGATATCTAAGAAATGAGTTGTGGTATCTTTATTTCTTTACTTGAAGCAAATATAATTAAGTATCAAATAATGCAAAGGCAGTGAAATATAACTTCTCCTTTGCTGAATAGGCAGTAACTCTCTGTCTAAAGGGAGGAAATTCATCCAGAAAAAAACATCCTATTTTGCAGATCCATTTTGCAACTTTATTCAAAAGCAGCACACCAGAAGACAGGAAGCCTCTCATCTACACACTCCTTCTCAATGTACACAATCTCAGTTACAGCCCTTGCCTTCAATCAGACAGAAACAAATGTGAAACCTGTTTCTTCCTTCTCCCTCTGACACACATTCCTCATGATTCTCTGCTAGCTATTTCTGCTTTAATAATTGAACCTCTGAACCCTTCTGTAGCTCTAGTCTTGATTTCTGCCTGTCCCACAAGGATACCTTTGTGGTAGCAATAGTCTGAGAAAGCAGGGAAAAAAAGATTTACACTCCTCTGAAGCCAGAGGTGAAGGACTGTATCCTCAGACACAAATAACTAACATACCCCACAAAACAGATGAGTGGCTTCAGAGAAAAACTACAAGAGAAAGAAAGATTAGGATTGTATGAATCTTGGAAAGGTCTAAGGGCAGAGACCAAAGATGAACAGAGGAAGCAGGCAGAACAGCCTACTACAAACAATAAACACACTGCTCTTCAGAGAAAATGGGCTGCTACCAAAGATACAACAGCAGCAGCAAAGGAGCAGTAATACAGAAATGGAAAGGCTGATGGAGATGAAGATGAGAAATGATGCTGTGTGCAATGATGGCAGCTAGGAACAAGTGATGTGAATTTGCAGTGATGCTTATTTTTTCCACAAAGTACTAACATTTTTTGAGACAAAATCTTGCCTTTAAAATTATTTGGATATGAATTTTTGCAAAAACAATTGGAAAAACACAGATTAATTTCTTGTATGGGCTACACCTGAACCACCTATCAAAAAACCCCCAAAAAGATATCATAGGTATCGTGTGTGATATAGCAGATAAAAAAGATTAAAAATTTTTCCTCATCAGGAGAAAAAATGAAGATAAATTTTTTAATAGAATATAATACACATTTCACTACAAAACAAAGGATGAAAGAACAACAACAGTGGTGCAATGAGGTTCCAAACAAACCTAATAATTAAGACTACAGGTCAAAACTTGAAAAATTGCAAGAAAAAAATAAACCATGCTGAGAAGGAAAAAAAACCCAAATGAAACCTAAAAACAACTTAAAAAAACCAAAACAGAATCAAGCCAAAATACAACAAGCAGGCTGGAAACAGAGACGTTAGACTCACTTTGAATCAAAACAAAACTAAACAAATCTTTTGAAGAATTTGTAAACTTCTATGAGAAGTCAGGAAGAATTAAACTCCTGAAGCCTAGGCCCAAAACAGCAACACAGACCAGAAAAATGCTGAAGATGCAGAAGAGAGTAATTTGCCATGTTAAGAAATTCTGAGTGGCAAATGGAATGATAAATCCCTTTAAGAAAACTCCAGGGCAGAAACTAACAATGCCACAAAAAAAGCATGTAGAACAAGACACAGAGAAACCCGAGGACATAAGAAATGTTAAGTCTAAGGTCAAAGAGAAGGGGTGAGTGCCTGCCCTGTGTCAAAAGAAAAGGTTGAATCTTAAGCCATGGATAAGAGAAAGGCCAAGCTTGAGATTAAGGAGGAGGAGGAAAAGGAGGATGAGATACAGCTAAAGGAGAAAGACAGCAGAAAGCAGAGGGGAAAAGATCAATCTGAATTAAAAAAAAAAAAAAAAAAAAAAAAAAAAAACCTAAAAAAAAAAAAAAAAAAACAAAAAAC
>VXBS01007053.1:1642701-1662952 GCA_013400255.1 Sitta europaea | reverse complement strand
AAAAAAAAAAAAAAAAAAAAAAAAAAAAAAAAAAAAGCCTGAAGTCAAAGAAATAAAATCCAAAGACCTTCAAGGCCATGCTGAGACATATTGAAATTAAAGATCAGATGGAACAGCAAGAGTTCCACATAATAGCCCTCAAACTTGTCAAGGTACAGCATTCAGAGACTACAGATAGGGAATAAGATGAATAGGAGACAGATATTCTACCCAGTGGCATGGAGTTGAGATCATCTTTTGGTCCTTACTTCAAGTATATAGTTAAGTCTCCTTGGGCCTTTTAATATTATTTCTTTTCTGAAACTAACAGCAAGAAATGTACGAAAAGGCACTTAAACAGCTATTACAGCAAGGCTCTTGCTATGCTCGAGGTAATGTTAATTATGTCTGTCACTTCGAAGTTATTACTAGTAAAGCAATTACCTTTTGATGAAATTATATATGCCTCTCTATGTATGAGCAAACTCTGATAAATATACCTTTTTCCCTTCTGATTTTTTTAAGACCCAAGTGATTCAGGAAAAAGTTCTAAAATTTCCAGAGCCAGAAAGGCTAGAATAACTAAAAATTCACTCAATAAAAACTCATACATGAAAGCACTCTCATAAGTAGAAAATTTTTTTTCTTTCCATAAATGATGTGTCAGATACTATCATTGCTAGTTAAGCTACTGAGGTGGTTTTCACACACTCCGTAAAAATGAAGTATAAGGTAACAGAAATTGCAATCCCAGGTATCAAGGTGAAATCAGTGCATCAAAATCTGTCTGCACTTAGGGAATGCCTATCTAGCTGCATAAATTTCCATTTCTATACTATTGAAACACCTTTCCAATGAACAAAATGTACAGGGAGGCTATTCAATTTCAGTGTTGATGTAACTGGAAGTTGCCGAGGATGCAAAGCACAAGGGCCCAACTGACAGCAATAGAGGTTCTGAGACTTCTCTTGAAACTGAGCTCTTACTCATATTCACCTCCATGTGTTTACCAGTTCTCCTGAATGAACCTAAAATGTTGCTAAGACATTTCACAGAATGTGAGTCATCTATACTGTCTCTCTAGAATGAACATTTACAGAAAGCCTTTCAATGCAGCATGTCCCTGAGAACACCCACCAGTCCTGACCTGCTCGAAGCCCAGGACCCCCACAGCCCTGCCTGGCCATGGCCCTGAGGAGCTGGGCACGGCTCCCCACAGCCCGGCCATGGCCCTGAGGAGCCGGGCACATAGTTGGCCGATGACCCAGCCTGGCCCCAATCTGCCAGAGGTTCCCGATGCCTGCGGCTGAAGCTGCCCCGGCGCCCTTGGCTGTCCAGCTCCTGACCAGTGGGGACAGGTCCTGGCTGACCGGCCGTGCCCGGCTACTCTCCATGCGGAGCCTCTGATATTTCTACACCCTGTGATGCTACAATGTTACCAATATGAATGAAATATTCACATGGCAAAAACCCAGCTAACCCAGCTGTGACTGGACTCACGGCGGTAGACAAATGAGAAACATATCCTTCTTTCAGCAGTCATCATTCCATCCATAACATAATCACCAAGATCTGCATCTTCTAAACCTGTAATATGTCTTTTCCCAGTCACCATCATGACAACTACGTGGACTGAAGCAAACGCATGGAGATAAACCTACACCAAACACCGTGGCAGAACAAACTCATACAATCTCTTAAGAAAGGAAACTAGTTACCACTGATTTTTTATAACATTCCTCTATTTCTTATTTCTTCACCTAGACTACAATCTTTGAAATAAATCTAAGCACTAAATTCCCTAACTCCAAGTACTCAAAATTACAGACTCCACAGAGACCTGAGTCTTACTCTTGTCACTATTCCTCTTCTCTAGAGAACCTTTTGTTTTTTATTATAAGTTATCTTCACTCTTTAAGTGATTGAGTCACCTTCTCAGCACTTATGCCTGCCACAGAGGTACTGCCTCTCAAATTGTCTAATTGGTAGATAAATCTGTTAGAAAGGGGATCTATCTATATTTCCTTAGGAATGAACATTTACATGTTCATATGAGATAATGCTTAGTACATTTGTCGCTAGCAAGTGGTCAGTGTAAAGTTCACTACTTTGGTTTCAGCCCCTTAGGAAATGGTCTTCTGCATCCAGAAGTTCAACATTTTATCTAAGTTTACTTTTTTATTAAAATGAGTGATGGTAAGTCTCTTTACAAACTTTGCTGAAATTTTAACACAAGAACATGTCTTAAAATTTAGCAATCACAATTGAAATAAAGTAAGAATGGCTATCTTCCTAGTAGAAAGCATTATATAAAGAAAGAACAATGAGGTTACTAGTTCAATAATTCTGCATTTTGCATTGAATCATCAGGTAAAAATAAACGTCCAAGCCACAAAGATTGCATAGAACTGTAATCACTGGACCACAGTCTCAGATCATTTAGACATTTACCCTTTTGTTTACCTTGATATTATATCTCCTTCCCTGTCACTAACCTTTCTCCTTCCAGAAGGTACTTAGTAATTTTTTTTTAATTCTAAACAGTATTTACCTTTGTAGAGATTGTCATCAGAAGCTAGGGGCAGACACAATCACATAAGTCACACAAACTGACTTATGGACTAAAACCCATGCAATTTAAGTTGCAAGAAATGTGTTTTTCCAACCTCCTTACTAGTCTCAAAATGATTGGTGAAAAAGAAATAAGAGTATTTTCACAAGAAGCAACTTGTGATGAACCTGGGGAGTAGAAAGAAACAAACCCAAAGTACAACAGCAATCTGATAAGATGATTTTTAAAACAGTGTGATTAGACACATTCAAATATTGATTGAACAGATTTTTCTACAAATCTTATTTTTTCTCAATTCAAAATTTCAGGTATTGAATGGTGCTCAGTAACAATGGGCACAAACACAGGAATTTTTTCCCTAAACATCAGGAAACACTTTTTAGTTGTGAGGGTGATCAAACACTGGCACAGGTTACTCTGAGAGGTTGTAGGATGCCCTTCCTTGGAGATATTCAAACATGGGCTAGACACAAAACTGGACAGTCAGCTGTAGGCGTCTCTGCTTGAGCATAGCATTTGAGAAAATGATCTCCTCAGGTCCCTTCAAACCTCAGTCAGTTATTCTGTTCTCCCATAAATACATGTACATTTTTCATTTCATTATGGAATATGCCATCAACATGACTGACTCAAGCTAGACTCCAGTTGCAAAGGTTATAGCAGATGTTCAGTGTTTGGTTATGTCTGATTCATGCCAGTGAATCACTTCATCAATTACTCAGATCATAATTTCTCTTTACGGAGCAGCATCATTTAATATTAGCAACTAAAGAACAGCTTGAACTATAATCTCTAACATCTCAAGTGAATATCTTTTGTGAAAACCGAGCAAAAGCCTGATTCAAGTCAAGTAGAAGAAGGATTACTATAGTTTTATATCCCCAGGTGTAGTTCTGTATTCGAGAGACAATGAAAGATAGTTTAAGTCTTTCCTAATTGGTTTAAAACATCATACAGAATCACCTGCCTACCAATGGAAAGTCACAGAATCAGAACAGCAGAAAAGAAACAACTCCATCTTCTTCCAGCACAACAAAAAACTCAGTGATATGAAATGGGATGTAGGCATCCTTACACCTCTTTTAGCCTCCCTGACAAGAAGACAAAAAACATTTAAGTCTCTATCTGGCAACCACAACCTTGTGAGCAAACAAACACATCTGAGACCCACAAGACATGATGTTTATGAGAGCCCCTCTGAGCTTGCAGTTAATTGCTCTATCACCTTCATTCCCACAGTTGTCTACATCACAGGCCTCCTAGTAAAAACACAATTATCTTCCTTTTGTGTATGTAGGGTTCCCTTTAAACAGATAAAATAACTCTAAGTAGGAATAAACAATAAGAGAGGTGTGAAAGTAACAACTGAGCTGTTCCTGATCATGGCTCGACCTGGGCTTTTATCTGAGTTTACCCCAGTTGTTTCAAATCCTGCCCCAGGTTCACAGTCTAAATACAGCCAGAACTTACTTTGGTAATGAAGAGCAACAAGAGAAAATTGCAGACAACTTACAGCTAAGTTGTAACACCATTCCTCTTCCCTCAAATTCAATGAGGAGAAGTCTTTCACTGAAAACCTTTCTTCCTCTAATTAAATTCCATTCTGGCTTATCCAGGCTGCATTTAAAACTATCAGTTTTCCTTTCTCAGGGAAGTTTTGGCAGTTTACCAAAATCAAAGTATATAAAAAACCCAAATATTTTAAAATGTGTTCCCTTTTTTAGGGATAAAATGTGACAAAATAGGAATGATAGCAGCCACCACCAGCATTACTATTATGCTGGAAGTGCATGAGAAGATTACAAGAGAAGGGATACCATCTTGAGAGTAACCTCATGATCAACCAAATTACCAATCTCTAGAAGCAAAAGGGCACTGACACGTATTGAAAAGGATTTTTCTGGACAGGAAACTAAACCAGGTTCCCTCTACAGCTGGCACAGGGTGCTTGCAGTACAACCTTCCTCTTCACTACTAGGTACTTTACTGTCAGCTGAATGGTGTCAAGTTCTGTAGCTCAAGCATCAATAGGCCATATTGAGTATTGAAATTTTGATTTAAGGTGTTTTAAGAAGGTGTGGTAAATGTATTTGGCATTGTAAGAGTTTGTTTTTTATTTTTTTTTCTTTTCCTGTAACTTCAAATCTTCTGTGAAAACCACAGAAAAAAAACAACAGAAAACCAAAGTCAAAACATATATAAAAGGTGAGAACGTGGCCCTAAATTCTTTTGATTAAGTTTAAGGCATTCAAAAGAGATTTGTGAAACAAATGCAGTTTGTTTAATGCTTCTTCTAGGAATTGAGTCAAATGCAAGAAATTAAACTCATTAATTAAAACTTAATCATTCATTATAGTTTTATTGTGCTGAATGAACCATGTACCAAATGTTAGATAAAGGTTAAGAGTTATGAGAGGTCACTGGAATACCCACAAAAGAAGCATTAATGCATGACAATGGATTATCTCAATCCTCAGCTAATCAACCACTCCATGTACTAACTGAATCTATTGTGTTTAGAATTGTCTAAAATTAGCAGTGGACAGTGTAGAATAATTACTTGAACAAGCAAATAACAAACACAATAACAATAAGAACCCTCAGGTTTCCCCAGTGCAGGAAATCAATATGTTGGTAAATTTATTTAAACTCCATTACATGAACTAAGTTGCTTTAAATGTTTCCAGGGTCTTGGAATATTTGCTGAAAATTCTAAAGCTTCCCAAAAGTCAAATAAATCCTCTCTTGTCTCCCATCAGAAGGAGAAATGAAAAGATTTCTCTCACTGTAGGGCTATATATAGAGTCATTGTTCTGTATTTAGAACATTCTGTTTTCAGCTAGATCTAACTTGCTCTAGGCTGTCAGTCATCTTTAGATCTCCTGCCTGCAATAGCAATGGTATATCATATGCTGTTGATTACAGGTCATAACAACCCCAAATTTATGATTGTCATGAGTACAATATCTCTACTCTTTCCATTTATCTGGTTGAGAAGTCAATTGTTTTTCTCTACCCTGCTGTTTCTTGGAATAAAGATATTCATGAGTGAATGAGCTATGAATATTTTGGCCTTTTACTATTTCAGTGTTAAAAATTGAAGAAAGGCTACAGTTGTTTTGAGCAGTAACTAAGAGATTGATCCAAAGTCCTTTGAAGTCAATAAAAGTTCTCATGAGATCCGTAAACTGCAGAAGTCAGTCCATGTATCCAAGTCTCATACTTGCTGTCTCATACTTGACTGCAGTCTATTGGATACATAATTCTGGGAGGAAATTCTGACAATAATTTGTAGCTGCTACTGGAAAATTATAAATACACATAAGAGTATGGTAGTGACAACAATAACTACCACAAAGTCTCAAGCAGAGCATTAAAGAGAAATGTATTTTAGAAGTCACTTCCACAAACACAAAACTGCTGTCCATTTGCAAACCACAAGACAAATTTTACCTCAAAAAGCTCTAGGAAGTGATGATATACCCTGAGTCATATAGTGAAACAAAGCTAACTGACCAAACTGGTACATCCATACTGCATCGTAGTGCTAAGCAAAGACCATGGTTCAGGTCCCAGAGGACTTTCTGCCTGAGCAAAGCACCAGCCTCTGGAGGGCTGAACAGCAGTTGTGTCACTGTGAGGATGTGTACTGATCCAGCAACTTGGAGTTGTTGCACAGTGCTTTAAAATATTTGTAGAAATACTCTGAGTACACAGAGACGTGTGGAAGTTACAAGTTGGAAAGATAATGACAAAGTGTAAGCTCACACCAGTCACCTGAGTGGCCTGACCTTCCAAAGTTTTGAAAAACTAATAGCTCAAAAGACCTCTTTGGTGACAAACCCCTGTAGAAAAAAACTCCTTGTATTTCTCCAGTACTGCAAAGTCTAAATGTTGTGTATGTTATTTTTCAATAAGTAATTCCCTAATCTATAAAAAAATTTCCAACCACAGGTAAATATACTAACAAAGGTATTCTACACGCAAGTAACAATTTGAAGTTTCTACATATCAAATAAATCTTCCAGTAACATATGATTTGCATTACAAACACTTAAAAGCATTGCAGTTTGCAGCTCTTTCTCATTCTTTTTTCTTCATATTCACGTGTTGATGATGCAATTGAGACTCATAGATGGCTAAGTGTTTCGTTGTAGTCATTTTCTGGTTTTAGTTAATAATTCAATTATTATATTTCCACAGTAAACAGGATATCAGAGCAAATGCTTGTGTTTTTTTTAAATACAGCTCTTAACACTTATAGGAGTTTTTAAATAGAGCTTCTAGCTTTGCTTCTTTTATTTTTTTTTTTTTTTAAATATTCTCAGGAATTGAAAATGAACTTAAGATATCAAGAAAAGAAAAATCTTTGTAGAAAACACAGCTCATAAGCTTTTGAAATTAAATTCTTGTCATGTAAGCACTTCCAACTGTGAAAAGAGATTATCATTTTCTGATTATTGGTGCACAAAAAAATGCTAGTATTTCACTCAAGAATCCACCTGCAATGTATGCCCTCAAAAAAAAACCCCAAAAAAACCCAACAAAACAAATGGTATTCAAGTGAGAGTTGTTTGCAGTAAAAGAACCCTTACAGATGATCTTTTTCTCATTTTTTTAAAAGAATTTGAGTTTGCATTTGTTTCATTTTTTAAAAGCACTCATTAAAAAAAAAAAAAGGTCTACATTAAGGCCATCAAGATTATCAAAGTGGACACATGCTGTCTTTTGTTAGACAATAAAAAACACCAAACACTGAAATAAGTTGAAGAAAACATGTACATATGCATGCATAAATTCTATTTTTATTAGAACCTAAAAATTTTTCATTTGAAAAATGTTGTTTTGGTTTTTTTTAACATGAGTTTCAATTAAAAAAACCAACCCATACATATCTAATTCTTTAGCCCTTTTCACAGGAGAAACTAACAGTTGCTGCTGAATGGAGTGATCTGTGCTGCAACAACCACTATATTAGCTGTTCACTTCACTGGTACCCTTCAGTAAAATATTTGAACAGAATTATTTGTCATTAGAGTTATATAATGTGCTCAGCTGTTATTATAAATAATGAAGCTAGCCTTCTGCTTCCAAATGTTCATACTGCAGCTCATAATTCCAAAAAGGGTAGGGGGGTTAAAATATTCAGTATTAGATAGAAATGGAAGATGCTGGTTTTATTGCTGCTTTTGGAAGTTTAAATTTTTTGTCTTGTGTTAATACATTTAAGCAGGCAACATGTGGAGATTTTCCTTCTGAAATACATATGAAATTTCCAGTGATTATATTATGAACTTAGTCCTCTAAATATCTGTATTCTACATTGCATTTCATCACTCCCAAAAAATCAGCCACATCTTCACTGTTTTCTGCTTAGCAAAGAATAAGAGATGATAGTCTGAGTCCTTAAACTCAGCCACAATAAAATATATGTATTATAATTATTTCAAATAGATGCGATACCCCTTTTATTCTTTTCACCCCTTTTAAATTTAGAATAATTGAAAATCCTGTAAAACTCCTCCACACATTTCTTCAAAAGGATGTCTCACACAGAATCTACTTGGAGGTAATCAGCATATAAAATACTCTATTTCTTTCATACATAACAATTTGCATACATCAAAACCGAGTAGTTGATATTTTTTTACATACAACAAAAAGCACTGAATGACAGTGTTGGGTAGAAGAATGAAATTTCTTGATACCAAAAACCCACGAAACCCTAACAAATGTGCTAGCATGCAGAAGTTCATAAAGGAAATACAGTGTAATGATTCAGGAGTCTAATAGGTACAGTAATAAGCTAAAATAAAGGCTAAAACCTAGACTATCAATGGCATTCACATTTATTAGATATCCAACAATCCCACAGCTTCGTAAGGAAAATGTGTTTAAGAATGACACAGTTATTCAAATGTCAAGAACTGTAAACCATGGAAAGAGGAGCCCTTTCTCTTAAAACAAGATTTGTAACTTTATATAAACAGAAATAATAATAAAGCAATCAATTGTAAGGGACCTTTGCTCCATCAATAATATGGGTATCTCAGATAGTCCTTAGAACATGAAAGCCAACAACTTAGAGTGTCTGCAACAATGTAAGCTGACCAAGATCCAGTTTCATCTGCTCAAATTAATTTATTCATTGCTCACAAGTGCTTAACTGTAGAGGGCGGTGATGCAAGAACCTCAATGCAAGAACCCCTCGCCCTCCCATGGAGAAGTGTAGCATGATAGCCAAATAATTATAAATCATTATAATTATCATGATTATCTTCCTCTGTGGAATTCGCTACACGGGACTCCTGTCCCTTGCTCCTGAGTCGGCTGGGGTGACTTTGCAGAGCTGAATCACAAGCGCTGAATCACTGTAAGAGCTGTTACTGCCTGCTGAAGCCACCCGTCAGCCAGAGAAGCTGTCAATACCCCTAGAAGGTGCTCTCCACCAAGACACTTCTCTCTGGGAAGGTTCCAGAAGTCTGAGTCTATCCATCACCTAGATTCCTGGCTGTGATACTTAATCTCATTTTGAAGAAAACTGTAAAAAAAGTCAATCGCACCCCCAAATTCTTAATTATTCCCATAAATTGCATTGAGAGCCTAAAATAACTAATTTGCACGACTGTCTTCAGTTTAAAAACAGATTTCTGGTATGCAGGCTGAGCCAATCCACAGGGGACTCAAGCAAGTCCTTATAAACTTCAGAAAAATCTAACCAATCATTTGCATCTACTTTTGATAATCCTACTAGACAGTTAATCTGGTCAGCATTTGAAAGTATCTAGACTGAAGGATGAGTAACAAGTAACTTTAGCTATCTTTTTCATAGTGAAAACCAAAACCCACAGCATTCCCCAGAGATTCAGAACTATGCAGTGGCATCTGAGCTAAACTAGCAGTATATACTAGCAGGAAGCAAAAAGCGCTGGAAGAGAGAGTCCTCACTAATCTGATAGAGAAATCTTTGAAAGAAAGATGCTCATCTACTTGTAGGAAAATCACTGAAATCCAGAGGTTGTTGGTGCCTCATAGAAGTTGTCTTCATTGAAACAGCTGTAGGAAAAAAAGCGTGAAATTTTTGTCATAAAGCTCAGCACATGTGAGTATAAATTGATTAGATATCTGAACTAAAACTAAAATGCATTCCTCTTGAGTTCTCCTAGTTTGTGCAATGTATTAAGTAGACATTTGACAAAAAGTTTTAAAACATGGCCTTACTGAACATATACAGTTCACGGTGGGAAACAGAGTAGCAACCCTGTAAGTATCTCTCATCACCACTCATGAGTTAGGCATATGGTAAAAGAAGGAGTTTTGTTGATTCTTTCTTTGGGGGTGGCAGGGGAGGAGGGAGGTGGTGGTTGTGGGTTTTTCCCTATTTCTTATAGCAGAACAGTCCAGAATTAAAAGTCACAATTTCTCAGCTTCTTCAGTTTGTATCAGCCAAACCCTAAGAATAATAAGTCTGATATCCAGACAGTGAACAACTGATCTCATTGTTCAAAGTAGTTACCTGGAATATTGAGAAACACCTGTATTTTTTTCAATGCTTTCTCAGGAAAGAAAACTGAAGCTAAGCTAAAAGATGTGATGAAAAAAAATTTGCCAGTATTGGGAATAGCGTGAAAGACTGAATTAGTTGGCAACCAGATCAAGAAATTCTGTGAGTATTGCTGTTTGCCACCACAAAAGCCAAGATCATCAAGGATAACATTGTGCTCCCTGTTGTGGCACCTCAGCTTCTAATGAATTTAGCCATCTGATTATGCAGCATCATTCCTCAAAGTACAACCTTCTGAATGTGGCATTTCTGGGAACGGCACCAAAATATGACAGCAATCACTGTATGTGTTGTTAATGCCTGTGGCTAGATTTTGCATTTTGGAATACCTTGAGGCATTGGGTAATGTGGATATCAGGCAATTCTTGTGATGATTTACAAAGTCATAGTACATCTAAATGTACCATGGCAATTACTGTTTGATAAATGATGTAGTCTTAGGAAGAGAGGACATCCTCCCTTCCAAAGGATCCATTATGAAATAATAGAAGTTATAAAGGGATACAAAGTCACCTAGTACTTACAAACAGCATACAAGAAAGTACTGGTTCCATTTTGATGAATATAGTAAAATATAAAGTACGTTATGGAATTTGGTTTTAAAAGATCACTATATAGTTTAAAAATAAATATATTTACTGATACACTATGTCTTTAGTAGAGCAAGGTAAAGACAAACAAAAATAGCTTTAGAATTCTCAATACTTTTCCTTTTTGAGAAAAAGAAAGTATCCAGGCAAAAGCTCTAAGTTGTCTACATGATCCTAATTTTTATATCTCTGATGTTAAGTTTAAGTGATCCAATACAAACTTTTCATTCATAAATGCTGTTAAATCATGTTTTGCCTTGAGTAAATTAGTATCTCAGCCTCAGTAATATCAAGGGTCTGCAATTCACAGCTCTGTAAGCAATCACCTAAGCCACTGAAGCAGTATTTTCCAGAGCCCTCCATAACATCATTTTTCTTTTTCCCTTGATGTTCTCACACTCTAGGTCTTGTGTTGTTATTATCACAGTCTTGCAACTGCAAATCCCAATAGTGTTGTATGGTAGGTACTTGTGGGGAAAACCATCACTACAGTGAGAATGGTCCCTCTTTTGTCCACCCTCCTGCTTCAGCTTTCCTTACCTTTTGTTTTGTAGACTTTTATTTACAGTATAGAAGCCCCATATGTAGTGCATAGGCATGTGACACTTGAACCTAAAAAATACCTTATTTCAATCTAGATTAACACCCTTTGTTTAACAATATATGTAAAAATATAGAATGAAAATTCTTTCCTATGTTTCTAGGCTGAAACCCTACATGGGGTTGTTGTGAGTGAAGCGCAGGACCCAAAACTTCATCTTACTGAACCTCATACAACTGGCCTTGGCCCATCAATCCATGCCGTCCAGAACTCTCTGCAGAACCTTCCTACCCTCCAGCAGGTCAAAACTCCCACACAACCTGCTGTCCTCTGCAAACTTCTGAGAATGTACCTGATTGTTGATAAAGATATGAAATAAGACTGGCCCCAACACTGAGGCCTCAGGAACATCACTTGTGGCCAGCTGACAGCTCAGCCTAACTCCACTCACCACCACTCCAGACAATTTTCAACCCAGCCAAGAGTGCACCTAAGACATGGGTTGACAGTTAACCTGGGAAAGTGGTTGGGGAGACAGTGACAAAGGCTTTACTGAAATCCAGGCAGACAAAAGCCTTTCGCTCCTCCACTAGGCAGATAACCTGGTCAAGCAGGACCTGTTTCCTAAACCCTTGCTGGCAGCGCCTGTTCCCTGGTTGGTCTGTATATGCCATGTCATGGCAGTCCATGAGCTTACTACTTTCAAAATCACGGTGGATAAGCAAGAATGATTCCTAGCATGACTTCAGTTATATCCAGATCAGAGAACCCAGAAGCATTTACCAGTCTGAGTGTTGGAGCTATATTCTGATTCTGTATTTGGTCTAGACTCAAATCTTCACCTTCTCCTCTCCTTCTCTAAAGTGGCCATTTTTGCATTTCTGGAGTAAGATTGAGAAGTGTTGTAGGTTGGGGTATGTATCAGTCTAGGTATCTGATATCCATTTTGCCTTATACATTAGCCAAATAAGAACTAAACAAAGAAGGAAAACAGAAACAAAAATAAAAAGTAAATTAATTCCTCTGTTTCTTTCCTCCCTCCCCCAAACAAACTATTCTCAAGATATATGAAAGACTCTGAACGGCATGTAACAATCTAGCAAAGTCTGGATTCTTTATCCATTTTTTTTTTTTTTTTTTTGTTAAATAATTTCTATGAGTTTTTTGGCAATATATTGTTCTAGAAAGTTGAATTCTTCAGCCAAACTTTTATTAATCTCCTCTAGAAAATTACTTCTAGTCTGGGATATCTTCTTATAGAAAATTCAGTGCTTATTTATTCATAGAAAGTAGGTACTATAAATAATCAATCCTGGTCCATGTCAGAGAAGAAAAAGAAAGTGGTGTAAAGCAACAAAAAATGTTGTGATTAATTTTTTTCCATCCATTTTTTTTCCTTCTGTACCAGAAATTTCTGCCTGTTTAAACATAAAATTTGAGTACATACTAGAAATTAGTGTGGATTAAGAACTAAAATTCTGTACTTTTCCTGTTTAACAAAAATCATCTAAAGGTGACAAATAAATTTAAAAGATAAATTTATCTCAAAAAAATCACTTAGGTTCTAAGCCTATTTACACACAGTAAAATGTGAATCATGTTCAAGAATCTCATTTTTACCACCTCATGTTATTCACCTGTATCCTCATCTTAACTTTTCAGAGTCACAATGTCAAGAAGGTTAATGCAGTTACATGAATTTGTGATGGACCGTTTCACTCAGATTCGCTAAGGCAAACACATATAGCTGGCTGGTAAACAATTTACTCCACAGAAAACAAGTTCTGCTTAGCTGAAAAGAAACCTCTGCCAAATCAATACATTAAATAATGAGATATTAGCTGCAAAAGGAGGAGGAAATCCTGGAAACTGAGTATCCTTTTTTTGTCACTAAATACTTCTAGACACTCAGATATTAGGCACAGTGTCACTGAAGACAATGCAATGCAAAAAGTGTTAATGAGATCTTAGTCATGCTTGTAATCTTTTAAATACACAGTTCAGAGGAAGCAAACTAAAATTGCTCTCAAAATTGCTGTTGTATGCAATATGTCCATTTATATAAATAGGGGAAGGTTGCTTATTAAGAACATGAAAGGCTAGCACTCTGCAACCTCTGAGGAAAACTTGCTTTCTTCTGTCTGTTTCATTTCTTAGCAAATTTTGAGTGAAGCAAAGTATATAAATTCTGTTTTAAAATGTGATCAGAAAAGTTTTGTAACTATGGAATATAACTTAGATGTGAAATAATGGTTAAGCAGCAACTGCAAGGTCTTTGTGAACTATTATATTAATATCTTTAAGTGATGTATATGAGTAGGATGAAGACACATTTTACTCTAATTTTCTTTCCTTCTCCCCCATGTACCAGTGACAGAACCATTAAAACCCACAGTTTGTTAAGCCTGCCTTTATAAAATTCCAGGTAAATTTCTTCACAGTCTTCATGCACTTCTCTGCAAAACTAGTTTCTCTGAGAAACTGCAAGTTAATAGTAAAATTTGGCATGTGGGGGNAAAAAAACCCAAACAAAACAAAGTTTTAATTCCAACATTCCAAAAGGCCAAGTATTTGAAATTAAACAAAAACTATGACTTTTTATGATTCCTGGGACAAACAGCATAAAAAAAGCCATATAAGCAAACCTTCCTAATTAAAAATATATTCAGTGATGATACCACTGGATATGGTTTCCTTAAAAAGCAATGGACTTGTTTCAATACTTTATTAGGACAAAAATGATTAAAATATTATTTAGAAGTAAACAGACTCAGTTTCAAAGCATACAATCAAGATTCCTATAGAGGGATGATGTTATTAAAAATTGTACTTTTACCTTGACCAGTAACTTCTACATTGTACCTCCTCAGACTAAATCAAACCCTCATGTTCAGAAGCATCAGTTCCTGTTGTAAATCCAACTTGATTTATATTCTGCTGGTTTAAGTTCTCCAGAACACAGTACGTGAACTGCCACTCCTCCTACTACTATACTCTCTATACTCTTGTGTGTGTACTATCCCTATGTGTCATCATGCTCTTTTTCTATGGAAGTTAATCATGTTAACCTTCCTTTCAAACTGGTCGTCTGTCTGCAACTCAGTGCCTACTTACAGACTCTGACTAGGATGGCTTCTTGAGGCAGTAATAAGCAAGAGAAGGAAAACACCCCACCATGCCGGGGATGATGAGTAAGAAAGGGAGGGGTTGGGTCATTTAGGAAGCATCCTCATCTTTCACAGGGGAGAAGGTAAGTACTGGAATATGCAACCTCCTCATCTTAGATATGAATATGCTTAGTGTTTAGCTTTCAGGCCTTAAGAGCCAGAAGTGGTATTATGAGTGCTATCACTGCTGTTAAGAAACTCACAGTCTCCCAAAATTAAACTGCCATTTCTCCATCATCTTTATTGATGTCTCAGGCTCCAGACAGTATCTTCTCCAATTTACTCATTTTCTTTCCTCTTGAATAAACCAGCTCTAACAGGTTTCAGGAAGCAGTGAAGTATCAAGCCTCACCAAATAACCACTCTCTAGGGGCAAAAAGAAAATGGCATCTACCATAGAAGGATGTTTCTGTGAAGCATTATTATCCAGTGATCATTTACTTATATTACAAAATGCAAGGCTTATTTAGCTTTCCAATCTTATCTATTTAATAGCTAAGAGAATTCAACACACTGGCATTATTACAACTGCTCCCATCTCCTGTCCTTTCTACAGCATTGCTAGAGTAACTTCTACACTGCTAATGTAATTTTCATTGCCAGAACAAGAAATCCTTCACAAAAAAACACTCAAATTTAGCATAAGAGAACTCCTAATGCAAATCACCCAAGAGTTAATGGGATTTCTACTTTATTGGTCACCATATTGACCAGTTTTACACCTTTATTACATCATGAGTGGAAAATATTTCACAGGCTCTAGGATGCTAAGACAAATTAAAAAGTTGCAGAAAAAGAAAAACAATGAGCGTGAAATTAATACACTAGTTCTCTCACCCAGCTCCACAATTAATTTCCAGTTATGCCAACTGCTTTTATTTAAACTGTCAAAACCACTGGATCTACATCATCTGTCCCCAAATTCACCACCTGCACATTTGAAACCTACACACACAGAACATTTCCAATTCAGGAAGCAGACCGACTGCTGGCTGTGTTAATACAAATTCACAGCCTCAGGCACAGCTCATCTGTCCAGCTGCGCATAATTTGCAGAAAGTTCTACTCCCCCGCATGCCATTGTGTACTGAGAACTTATCTTTGCTTTCATGTAGATGATATAAAATGCAGTAGGCAGACATAATAATAGTTACATTATTGGTAGAGATTTATTTGGATTGGGAAACTATAGCAAATAAAGCAGTGACTACACATGTGACTGAGAAGAAACACTATGATTGATGAGTGCTTTCCTGAAGTGCTGCATTGAACCATCTGCACAAACGTTGGGTGAAGGGTACATTTCATACAGCAACAACTCACTAGCTGCTTCCTCTAGTCGTTGCTAATCTTTTTTTCATTCTTTGCCTAAGAGACCCCATGAAACCCAGATATATTTCTACTAATTAAAAAATGTCAGAGTTTTGGTAATGGCAGAGGTACCAAAGATTTACATCTTTAATTGCATAATTCTTGAATCCAGAAGAGGATTTTTGTACCTTTTTTGGTCACAAATCACCTATAAAATAATACTGAAATCTATGATCCAAAAACATTGCAACTGAACATCCAGGAGAATTATTTATCAGTGTTAAAATGCTAGTTTGCAGAGTTGGCAAAAACTTGAGCACTACCACAACTAATGAGATAACTGAATCAAAGGGTGAACAGACTGGATGTGAATACTCCACCTAACACACGTTCAGTTTCTTTGACAAGCAATCCAAGAAACTTCAGAAAGAAATCACAGATGGAACCAAGTCTGTATAACCATTTGTCTTTATAAACACAGTCACCAATAAAGCATGCTTTGAGACAGTACACGGTCCTATATCATCTAGCATACTCTTAGTGTGCACAATCCTTCATGCTTATAACAAGCTCTTCAAGGAAGGGAAGGAGATGTGTTATTCCTCAGAGCCTATGCTTTCTTTTTTATTTTTCAAACAAAGGTTGGAAGGTAATTTCATTACCAGAAATTAATGGGAAGTTGGGAGAAAACTTTTAAGCATTATATATGATATTGGCTGCTCTATGGAAATACTCCACAACATTTTATCCAAATAATACTTTCTCCCAGAACCTGACCAAAAGCCTCCTGAAATTAACAGGTGCTTTTACACTGAATCCAACAGACCTCATTGCATGACACTAATCTGTCAATGGTCCGTTTATCTTGGTCCTGTTGCACAGGTCTTTTAATGTTAATGGCTTATACTATGTCCACTAAGAAAATGAGTAAAAATGTATTGTACATTAGATAGTATATGGCTTATCTCTTATATGGTGTTCTACATGAACTATACATTAATTTTGTTTGGAAAGATATGTCTGGAAAATATTCACCATCAATCAAAAAAAGGTAGAATCATATCTCAAAGAACAAACATATTTTTTATATAATTTCAAGGTAATTTGTTCTGTATATGACCAAGTACTCAAAAGAGGTATTCCATGGATAAGTGGTATATAAGTGATAAATAATAAATACGTTAGAGTAAAGTAAGCAAAGAAATAAAAAGAAAGGAGGGTGGGAGGGACAGGGAAGAAAAGCTTATTTATTTTCAGAGAAAGAATTCTTAGTTGTATAATTAAACTACTGATAATTGTTGAGTAAACCTCTGCTCTTTTTAATTGCAGAGTTCTGTGTAGTGTCTGCAAAAAACTTTATTTACATGGAGAAACTGCCTGGCACATCTATTTCCAAGCATAGGATTTATGCAAAACTTAAGTCTAAAATCAGTACCACAGAAATCAGTACAAAACAGATATATGAATAAACAATAGAAATCTGATGATTCAAACTTATCTTCTTTCAAAAGAGGCTAGCAGATTTGTCCTGGTTTTATTACATTTGGAAGGATACAAAGTAAGGCTTTTATATATCAGAAGTCAAAATGTGATGTATAACGTAGCATTTCTTTATTGGAATAGAACAAATAGATATTTGGAGACAATTGCTGCAAAATCTGTTTCGAAGCAAAAAACCATACCAAGCAGGGTATTTATTGAAGTCTGTCCACTTACTTTCCACCAGAGTTTAAAACTGAAAAGAAACCCAGTTACAGAAAATATAACTGATTTATTTGAGCCCTCTCCATGCTATTTCTCTAAATGGATTTTTGAAAGAGTTGTTGGCATTAAACTGCATATCTTCTCACTAAGGGTCCAAAGTGATGTTCACACATCAGCTTTGTCTGACAACAATATCACAAGATCACCACATGATGGCACTGACTAAGATCGCTGGTCAATCCTGGAAAGACCATTAACCTGACAGCAACACTACTACAGAGCTTGAAAACCTGTTCCTTCTAGCTCTGTATTGGGCCTGCAGCCCACACAGACACTAGAGTAACAGCGATTTTCAAAATAATCAAGCCATTAGACCACTTAAATGAACACTTTGGGTCAGAAATCCTATTCATGATTGTACTCTTTCATTTCTGGCTGTCCAAGACCTCTCCTAATTGGCAATGACTACCTCCAGTTGTAGGACAATGGAAAAGTCTTCCCTCTGAACTGTCTGAATGGAGAAGCAGTGGTGTATCTCATTTCGTCTACTGCATTCAGCAGATGCAAATCTGAAAAATACTGCTAGAAGGAAGTTTGATGCCATCAAATCATGCCGGTGTTATTTCATCTGTCATCTGTTATGGTGAAACATTGAAGTGGCTTAAACTTAATGATCTGTGTAACTAAATCTCAAAAATATTTTTAATTTATTTCAAAATAAATTCATACACAAGTAAATATAAATTCCTATTTATATTCATACTATATATGAAATCATAACAGTAACTGCAGAGTCAGTAAGAGTGTCACTCATTTTCAAAGCTTACCTCTCCTAAAAGGCTCAGCCTCCCCATCAAGCTGCAAATCTCAGTTAGCACATAAATAACAGAAGACAGACAAGCATGGAAAATCCTAACTCTCCACTGAAGCTTGCCAGTGGTATATACTTACTGAAATACGTCCTATGACACTGAGTGGTGTGTGGGCTCAGCACAGAAGACAGCTGAAAGAATCATACATTGTGACATCAGTGACTACAATTTATTTTTAGATTATTACAGTACAAATCTGAGCATTCCTAGCCAGGGATCGTTCCAGCATGTGGTAATGCATTCAGTTTGAATTAGCCGTGACACTGGTAAAGCCCCACTGCAGATCTCACAGGATAAGCCAGAGTTCTACAGGGGTGCTTCTATTCAGACTCTCATGTCAGCTATGCATGCAAACCATTAGGTAACCCTGTTTCATATACAGCTTATTTTTAATGTCAAAATTCATCCCCATTTGGTTACATGGGTTAAAGAGGGATGAGTTTGTTGGAAATGTTTCCAGAATAATTTTCTACTTTTTAAGTTCAACCACTGCCAACTGTCTCTAAGTCATATCTTTCAGTTTTCTATTCTCTACCCAAGTTATATCCAAGTTGTGAAAAGTTTATTACCTTTGTGTCTTATCTCATTCCTAAAAATTTTCCAAGAGTATTGCCAATAAAACTAACAAGAACAACTAACTTGTTCTTCCTCCACTAGACAGCAAAGTGTTTTTTCTTGTTGGTGTTTGAGGGGTTTTTTATTGGAGCTTTTTTATTTTTCTTTCAAATCCAATCTGGGGTCTACTAAAACAAACACAATGAGAAGTGGAGAACTATTAAAAGGTGACATAGTTGAGTACATAACTCTGTCAGATGTGAGGATCAAAATGGCTCACAGCATAAATGCTTTACAAACATTGCTTGGGAGCACCTGAGCTCAGTTGTGACAGAGGATAGCTGCAGCTGGACATGAAATACTTATATTGATTTGTGCAGCTTGTGTTAATGTTTTATTAGATTTTTATTTCTATAAAGACTCACAGCCTTGTAATTCTGTGCACAAAACTAACCAATTTACTCATGCAGAAGAGATCTTGAATCCTGATGACAAGTCTTCAAGTGACGGAATGACTAAATTATATGCTGGTTATAGCACGATGCTTATTCCTGTCCTACCCAGGTGGAGTTGTGTTCTTTACACTATGTGATTCAGCCATCAAATAGCAGTGTGCGTGTTTGAAAGGCCAAGAGGAGGCTGTATGGAGAACCTGTCAAAAACAAACGTGCAAACCTCTATGTAGCAATCAGTAAGTGTTGCTTGAATCAATCTTTTGTTAAAAAACAAAAAAGGCCAAACAGATCCTTGTTTCTATATAATATTTTTAATACAAAGCTTCAGTTAAATAGGTTTTCTTTCTGCCTCTTGCATCTCTGCATGACAGGACTCCAGCTGAAGGATGCTATTAGGATTGACATTTTAATCAAATGTAAACATTTTCAGGTGAATGATCTTCCCAAGAACATGGGATCAGCTAAAGTATTAGGAAGACTACAAAATATATAGACTAGCACGGCATCTCCAGTAAACTACCAGTTTTATCACTTGTCCTAATTTAATGCAGTTGGCCTGTTCCATTCATGTTATGAGGCTTGCTTTTGTTTGCTCTCACTGTGATGTCTTTAAAAGAAATGACCCTGATCACTGTGCTTTGCTGATCAAGAAAAAAAAAAAACACTGGGAGTTTTTGAATTTACAGTCTACATTTTTGTGATACAGTGCTGTGTTTTAAAACAATAGTGGGTGAGTAATCACTCCCCCCAGAAATGCAGAAGTAGGAAAATGTATTTTCTGATCTATATGAATGTATTCCAGTAGACACCAAAACTAAGGGTCATTACACTCAATAAAAAATTAACAAAAAAAAAATCAAAGTAGCTCTGAATTAGCTTGGTCCTCTTGAGAACCAAGCTAATTCAGAGCTAATTTGAATTTTCTTTTTTTTTTTTTTTTT
>VXBS01007053.1:1625769-1640981 GCA_013400255.1 Sitta europaea | reverse complement strand
GGGGGGGAGGCGGGGGGAGAGAGAGAGAGAAAACCCACCACGGAATAGCTTAAGCGAAAGCGGGTGAACGGCTTAATCCCAGAAGATCCAAGATTTCCTCTGAGCAGCCGCCTCCCTTGTCCCCCCCACCCCGCCCGTCCACCCGTCCCCGTCCCTGTCCCTTTTTGCTTTTTCGTGCCTGTGGTGGTGGCAAGGAAAGTGGTTAACCAAAACGCTACGTGTTGGTTTTATATTTCCCTGAAAACCACGGCGCACACAGAGCATGAGGTACCGCTCTTGCCCCTCTTCGCGCTTGCAAGAAACTGTGGCTTCGCTCTCTCTTTCTCTGCCTGTACTGCAGATATTTTTCCCTCCTCTCCTCCACACTCTTCTGTTTATTTCTCTGTAAGGCAAAGCTACTTTGTAAACATCTCACACAGAACCTCAGAGCCTTTCCAAATAGCTGATTGCAGCAAAATGCCTCCAAACAAATTATGGTGCAAGGGGGATATAAGGGACGAGACCGAAGTGGGTAAAAAATAAATAAATTTGCATAAATATGCATATGTGACAAGAAGATCGCGTATGATGGTGGAAATGTCAGAAAGAAAGTATCGCTTTATCATGATGGGAAAAGTAAAAGCACAGACGACTGCAGCAAACTGCTCGCCCTTTGCCAGAGTACCAACTGCAACACCTCTCCCTCTCTTCCCCCACCCTCGCCGAGGGAAANCCCCCCCCCCCCCCCACACAAAAAAAAAAAAAAAAAAAAAAAAAAAAAAAAAAAAAAAAAAAAAAAAAGGGGGGGGGAAAAAAAAAAAAAAAAAAAAAAAAAAAAAAAAAAGAAAGAAAATGAACACTCAAACTGCAAATCTGGTACTCCTACCTTAACACTGGGATAGCTGCAGAAGCATAGGGGTCTTTTTTACACAGCCAGAATCTTTCAGGAAATCCTCTCGGGCTATCATGCAGCCAGGATTATTCACATAAGGTTCCTGCTCTCCTTTTTGGAATCCAATGCGATTGGCTTCTCCAAAGGAATGCAACGACCACGAAAGGGGGGAAAAATTAAAAATAACAAGAAGAAAGACAACAACACTGGATTTGAANAGAGGTCCAGGCTGTACCAGGCGCTCTCCTCCCGCTATTGGACCAAACTGAATGAAATTCACAAAGCCGCCAGCCAATGGCTCCCCGCAGCCACCCCAGCGCTACAGAAACCGCATCTCCATCCACGGCCCCCCGCGAAGGAGCGGCGCATCCCCGCGCGAAGCGGCGCCGGGCCGGGCACCGGGGGGCTGCACAGGTGGGCACCGCGCACACGGAGGAGGGAAGCTGTCCCTGTCTGTGTGTGCGCGCCTGTGTGTTCCGGAGGATCACACAATTCCCGCTGCCGATCTCTCTGCTCTGTGGTCATGTACAGCAAGTGCAGTCTTTGTTAACCCTTTAGAGTAGCAGGTTCTACAGTATCAGACTGCTGTTACTATATTCACGCATCTGCGTTTTCGTGGAGCTGACAGTATGGTTGTACACCAAGCAATGAAGCATTTTGTTCTCTTTCCCTGTCCTCCCAGAAAAAAACAAAAAAATTAAAAACAAAACAAAACAGCAAAGACGTTTGCCCTTACTTTTAAACAAATTTCCTGGTTTTTTTTTTTTTTGTTTGTTTTGTTTTTTTTTTTTTCATAAGGAGACCAGTTATTAGATGTTCATATTTTAGTTAGCTATCCACTAAGCTAGCTAAAGTGGTCAAGTGGGGGCCCTGTAGTTATTGCCTCACACTACAACACAGGTCTCTCGTTCATTCCTGTGTATAGTTTCAGACTGAGGGTGGTATAGCAAATATGTGCTTAGGCCTCCACAGATACACCTTGTTTCACTCCACAGCATGTTTGTGTGATCAGTTTAATAACAGCACTTATCACTGTCGAGTGCAAGACCTGCATTAAGAACAGGTGATCATTGCTTGACTTTGCTGAGAACAGAGCAGAGAACAAAATAATGGGGTCTTGAAGATCTTGCCGTAATTTGAAACAAAAATCATTCATACATTTTTGAGATTTCCTTCCACAAGAGTTGTACTAAATTCCATAAGCTGACTTGAGATTTTCTTCGAGAATTCTGAAGAAAAAAAAAAATCTGCAGCTCTTTGGTTCTAGATACTTTGTTTCTGCCCTCATGTCAGATCCTCAGTAGAGAAGAGATAGTGCTTTGAATTCTCAAATCTGAATTATCTGTGATATTTGGCTTATCAATCACTTCTATGCGCTCCTGTTTCAAGTGGTAAAGGAATATATACTATCTGATCTAATAATCTAGCAGACAACTAGTAGGCCTTTTGTGTGCCTGTTCTTATATTTTGCTATTTTGTATGAATGATACTTCCTTACGTGCCACTTAGGAAGGTATGTTTTGGTTTTAAATGTTGTAAATCTAAATACAGGTGTAATTTATTGACTTAAAACATTTTAAGAATTGCCATAGCCACTGTTAACTTATTTGTCAGTGAAGTAATTATATTTATATTACTTAATTATATGTTTTGGCTTACTTATATTAAGTAACTCTAGCAGCAGGTGTTCATGCAAGTGAATTTTACTGCTTTTGTTATTTTAATAATGCACCCACAATGTGCAACCAATCATATTGCTTGAATGAGTGAATATTTTGACACGTTTAGAAAAGATGTCATCTTGCACTGCCATCTGTCCTAAATTTTGCAGGACAGTCTTTATTTTGATGAATATGTCATGCATTTTCTAAGATTAATTTGGAGGATATTAAAATGTGTGCTAGTTAATCTGAATAATGATCTTCCCCTGTGTTACACTATGAGGCAGAAATTTGTTACAGGTTACTAAAGGATCATCTGTAATGTTTGCAATTAGTATTTGCAGCTATGACTTTAATATTCTAAAGCACAGCAATAAAATTAAAATTTCCATAGACTGTACATGTATTTGTGATCAAAGTATATAAATAAAAGGCATATGGTCAGAACAGCAGAATGTACTTTTCTCCTCTTACAACTTTCAAAAAGCTAAATGTACAATTGGAATCTGTAGCTTATCTGCAGTAACCCACTGCATATTTATAACTCCAAGCAGGAGTTCAGGAGCAATCATTCAGAGAGAAGAATTCCACTTGCTATACAACACCATCACTTCTTACAAGGTCACATTGTATTCTAGTATTAACCCAACTTTACTTGTTTTGCTGGTTTTGTCTGTGATAGAGGTAATTTATTCATAGTAGCTACTATGGGTGCTGTGATTTAGTTTTGTGCTGGAAACAGTGTTGATAACACAGGAATGTTTTAGTTATTGCTGAGCAGCACTTGCACAGCATCAAGGTCTTTTCTGCTCCTTATCCCACCCCACCAGGGAGCAGGTACACAAGGAGTTGAGAGAGAGAGGACAGAGCAATGTGCTGATCCCAACTGACCAAAGGGATTTCCCACACTGTATGGCTTCGTGCTCAGCATATAAATCTGGGGGAAGAAAAAGGAAAGGGAGGACTTTAAGAGTGATGGTGTTTGTCTTCCAAAGTCATCACTATGCGTCATGAAGCTTGGCTTTCCTGACTGAGCACCTGCCTGCCCAAAGGAAATGGTGAGTGAATTCCTTGTTTTGCTTTGCTTGCATGTGCAGCTTTTGCTATTCCTATTAAACTCTCTTTACCTCAAGCCACGAGTTTCTCACTTTCATCTTTATGATTCTCTCCCCCCATCCTGAATGGGGAGTGAGGGAATGGCTGTGTGGGGCTTAGCTGCTGAATGGAGAGGGGAGAGGAGGGGAGGGGAATTTGTAGTAGAAAGCTTCTGAGATGCAACCTTAAACTGCATGAGGCAGGTATAAACATTGACTTTAACAGACACAATATTTCAGTTCTGGAAAAGTGGAAGCAGTTGATGAGCTCTGGTCCACCTTGTGTAAAGAAAAAGCTTAAAAATACGACCAAATTATCTACGAAGATATTTTGTATCATTTCTCTCAAGTGCTTTATGAGTTTGGTTTTTGATTTAATTTGATTTCTTTCTTGAGTTTTGGGGGGTTTATAGGTGTTTTTAGTTGTTTGTTGGATGTTTTTCTTATTGCTTTATTTTTTTATGAAGCCTTTTATGAATCCTTTTACATACTGTTGAACTAAAGTGAACAAGGTGGTTTGGGGGTTTTTAAAAAGGTAAATATTTGTCATTGTGCAGATTCTACAATATCTGAATAAATTTAACCAGTACTTAATTACTCTTACTCTCAAAATCACATTTTTGGCTTGTAGTCTTAAAAAACTGAAGTTCACTTTGGCTCCTTGCTTTCTTCTTTCAGCTGACATAGTTTGCAGATCATGATTATCCAGCCCTCCAATCTTTTTATTGTTGAGATAATTGGGTTCTGTTTCGTTAGTCTTTTACTACAAAGCAGGCTTTCCAGACTATGATTCGTCCTTGTAAGGATTTTCTCAACCTTCACTGTTTGTCAATATCCTTTCAAAAGTGTAAAATCTGAAATAGAGTATGGAATTGTCATATTGTAGTCATATTAATACAGTATTTTACTCCAAACTCTCACTTTTATTTTTAAAATGAGTACATTTGATCTTGGCCTTTATGTGAGCTGAGAACTCATGTTCCTGGTTACTAATTATGGTTTTAATTTTTTTTCCTTGAGTTACTAAAAAGCGACTCGTCTTAAAGTGTGATCTATGTTCTCAGTTTTTACACAGTTATTCTATAAAGAGATTGATTCACAAGAATGTTTCCTAATGTCTATAGAAATCTGGTTGTCACTGATATTTTTCACTAGAGATAGCATTTGCAAACTTTTCCTGCAATTATTTAACATTTTCATTGAGATCCTTATTAAGATCTTACATGCTTAGCCATTGCTGATTTTCCAAAAGAAAAAGGGAATGATAATTTAAAAAGCTAATGCTTATTTAATGAAGGCCCTCCCTAGGAAAATAATGTGCTTTTCTGAACTGGAAACTGACTCCTGTTTTTGCATACCCTCTCTTTCCATTGATGATCAGTCAAAATAAGATTCTTGCTTTCATCTGAAACCAGACCTAATTAAGGAGTCAAACTTTGGATCAATATCTACAGTACCACAATATCAGTATTTCTATAGTTTAGCACCTTTATTCTTCAAAATACCATTCAGAAAAAGATAAGTTAATTGTGGGATGAATTTAATGGTTATTTTCATTTTTAATGTTTAGATATATGCAAAAAGGATATTCAGTGAATTTCTGTGCAGTACATTCTGGACAGTTGAAACCTTGCTGTACCCATGCGATTTTTGTAGAAACCACAGCATCTAATCAACACAGCACAAGGACTGAGGTGATATTTATAGCTGTAGTGAGTCAAGAAAATCCCTCTGCACACTCACAGTCTACATCCCTATTGCCATTTAGGTCTGTACCTCTGCAGGATGAACCTATGCATCTTCTGAATTAGACATTGTACAGGTATAGTGCAATCAGGATCCTTGAGTGCTATGGTAGTTAATATGATTAATAGCATTAAAAAAGCTTATACCCCAGACAAACAGACAAAACCATTCAATAGTAGGTCTAATTATTCCCTGTGCTATATAACCATCCCATTTGTAGGTGCTTATATGGTCAGATTTTGATTCAGATTAATACTTTTGGGACAATTTCATAAGTGTACCATTACATAAACACAGAAAGTGAAGTTTGCCCTACATAGCCGTGGAAATCTTGGTTTGGTCTTGACAAATGTGTTTGGTAACTTTCATTGATACAAAGGATTATGCTAACCAAAGGCTAGGAATCCATCCTTGCTTCTATTGTCTTTTAGATTAGAAATGGACACAGCACCTTGGAATAAATTCTTACAAGCTGAGTGCAAACTTTTCAGTTTTAAAGTGCAATGCAGACTGATGAGTTATTTATATTAGAAAGAATTATTTATAGCATAATTTAAGCATTACAGAAAATCCTATGCCTAACGCCATATAAGATACCAGTTTACCAGTATATATGTGGCTTTTTAACTGCACTTGAATAGCAAAGGAAGAAAAGCAGAAATATCACTAAATTGAAGCAGAGAGAAATGAAATGCAGTGACTAAATACCTAAGGCATATGTCACAGCTCACATTCATTCACAAGTCAGTTCTCTTCAATAGCTTTTAATCTGCAGTCACAATATTAAGGATCTGGATGTCCAAACCCAAACATAATAGCTCTGCAGGTAATTCCTTTGTCAACTGGTGGTCTGTAAGACGTTGCTCATAGACCTATGGACTTCAAAAGAACGCTGGAGCAGCAAGCTTCAAACAGCAAGTAAGTTTTCTGAAAAAATCATTCTTAGAAGCTGTTAGAAAATCTCGACTTTTGGACTACAACAAGAGACAATTAGAAGATCAGAAGTGTTGGAACTATTTTTCTGTTTGTAAGATAATTACATAAAATACAATCTCAGTAGTAGGTAGTGATATCTATTTCCAAATGCTTTTTTTCACTGGGTTATATTGTTCATGCATTTATTAGTCAGAATTATCCTGGTTTTTTTGCTACCCAAAGTACAGTTTCAGCTGGAATGTGGAGAGAGTGCTTTCTACCCAAACTAGCATCTATTGTACTACAGTCTATTGAGAATATATTTTTTGAAGTTCACAGACTGATGAAGGCATTGAATCCAAATCTCACAACTTCTCTCACTGAATACTTTAGCAAAAAGAGCTACTACATAGTGACCAGGGAATTCTGGAAGCATTAATGCCTCTGACAGTGTTTTTTTTTTAAGAAGATATGGTTACACATAAATATTCTTTAAAATGCTTCAAGTCGCAAGCCACTTACAAGATCTGAGTGTGAGGTGCCCAAGCTGTGAGAACACTGTCGAGTTCTGTCTGTCAGCTGAGCCAGCTACTCATCAGCACATTGTTAGCCCATCCCAAATGTGGGACAATTTACTTCACAGATATTTTAAGTGTTTTACTTTGTAATTGAAAGAGTTAAAGGCATTTACAGACAAGCACTAGTGAAACTAACTCCAGCTTTAGTGCCATACCTCTGACAGAGGTTATAATTCCCTGAAAATAAATTAGCAGAAGAAAAGTTTGCATATGCGTTAACCACTTATCATGAGGCAACAGACTAGACTAAATGAACAATGAATAGGAGTTTAAACTAACCTGTAGGAGAAAAGGAATATTTATTCTGCCACGATGACTGCAAAGGATGGTCTTCAGCAGTGGAAAAAAGAGCAAACAAGTTGCTGTGGGGGAATAATGTCTCAAACTGTGTCTGTTGGTACTGTTTGCTAAGTAAAAGAAAATTGGAGTGCTAACAGAACAGCAAGCTCAGCCAATGTGATGTGGGTCATTAACCACAGAAATTTGGTAACATTTGTTTGTGTGCCAACAGCTAATTCTCTGGGGTTCTGGCTGAGTTTAGGAAGAATCAGGCACAAACTGTTCACGCAGAGTTAGTCCAGAAAGACCAGAGAGAAACTCCTACATCTAAGTGGGAAATACCTCATGACATACATACATACTGTACACACAGTACAGGCAAACTGTTCTGTGTAACAATGTTAAATCTGGCTTCCTCAGAAACACTACTGCAGTTTGTGAGCCATTTAAAAAAACAAATTATCTTATTTTCAGATATGAAAAGACATAGGATTGGTTGACCGAAGAAGAAGAGTTCAAACAAATAACCAACATAAATAAGCATATCAAAGTTAGTGAATGGGTTAAATCTGTTATGTCCAAGACACTGCCAAATCTTGAGCTAAGAACAGGAAATTTATTGGCAATTTTCTGAAAGAGGAGGAATCCAATGATAAAATGTGAGCTATTTGTCTTCCTAGTCATTAAAGGAAATTCACTTTAAGGATTTTTCTGGAGTGGTTGCTGCTGCTGGTGTGCACATTATAATTTATCAGTGTATCTGCTGGTAATATTATCATCAGTAGGAGCTCAGGTGGACTTCCTTTAATGCTATCACAGTACTCATTGGCAAAATATTCCACTGACCTGGACAGGATCTATCAAAAACCTTCAAATCCTCATCTGCTGTGGATATTTTTTTCTGCTAATTATTTCCAGCAATTATGTAAGATAATTCTTTAGGATGAGTTATCTAGAGAAAAGCAGCTACAACAAACATTAAAAATAAAACTGTGTCAGTCATCATCATGTTCATTTAATTATAGGCCATATCCTTCTCAACCTTCATCTTTTTCTGTGATATTTAGAACAGAAACTCTCTGGTACAAATAATTTCTTCCGATCTCCACTCAGGTCTTAGCTTTTCCTGGCATCTTTGGACACCATTGCAATACATGTTTAAAACTAATACCTGTATATGTAATAAATGTAACTAGGCACAATTTTCTAACCATATTATATTAGTCTTATGGCTCTGTTTGCTTTGACTTGAAGCTCTGTTAAATTCATGCCAAGTAATGAAAAGTGGAAGTTGACTGGTTTCTTTGTCTTACATAGCAGCACAAAGGAATTGCAGCTGCTCCAGCCTTTAAGTCAGGTTCACTGGGAGCCCACCTTAAATGCCTCTATGGAAACAAAAGCAGCCATGGAGAATAAAAAAGGGGAGTTAGAGATGTGCCCACATCTTCAGTCTTATTTGGATTATGGAAATGTCATGGAATAGCTCCTATGACTGAAGTGTTGGAGTGGAAGAATACTATTTAGAAAGGACAGGAATGGGACACAAGGAGGAGGCATCACCATCTTTGTCAGTGGCCACCTGGAGTTCATGGGGCTGTGCCTGGGCATGGACAAGGAGCTGACTGAGACCTCATGGGTGAGGTCTAAAGGAAGGGCAGGGGCAGGTGGCATTATAGGGGGAGTCTGCTACAGGCTGCCTGAGACTGAATAAGTGTAGCCCTCTAAGGAGAGCTAGGAAAGCCTAATGTTCACAAGCTCTGGTTCTTGACCACCCCAATATCTGTTAGAGGAACAAAGCAGTTGTCTCTTAGCAGCTCTTGATCTCTCAGTGGAGTAAGAGACCTCAAAGAAGGTGGTTTTTTCATAAGTCACAAAACATTTTGCATGTTTAAAAGTTCATTCACCAGGATCAAAGGTGGAAAAAATGAAGTTTTCCTATTTACTTCAAATAAGTCAGTTAAGCTACAAGGTGGGAAGGAAATGCTGCACTGTGGCAAATATTACCAGAGTGTGCATGAATTTTCCTACACATTTTAAACAATTGTTGGTTCAATATTTTTTAAAAGTTTTTTTCCTGCTCTTCTGGATCACAGTATATATAGGGATGATAATTTACATAAATAATTTCTTACACTTCGATTCCTTGAAATGTTAAGCAACAGCTAGCACTGACACTGTTACTGCTGTTGCCTCCACATGGGTTGACCTTTGCAGTTTGGGAGAACACAGTGAATATGGTGATTCTGTATTGATACTCTATGTTAGAAATTGGAATTATCATCAAATAATTTGAGGAAACTACAAAGAGAGACATGACCTAGCTCTCAGCAAACTATTTTGTTAGTCCTACTTAATGTGCAGAGTGAAGTCAGCATAGCTGTGGTTTTAGGCATCTAGAGGAACAATTTTTTAAAAAATGAAGTTGAAGACCTGAGTTACATGAAATGGCATATGACTTGATAAGGTCACAGAATTTTTATTTACAAATTGTGTTCACTTGCAAGTTAGATTTGGACAAATCAGGTTTTCAGAAGAGAGCTGATACATTTGAGCAATGCTAGCTCAACATTAATACTTATTCACTTAAGGTATATTCAGAAGGTCATTTCTAAGATCTGGTTGTTCAGGAGATTGTTACAGGTCCTACCACTCTGAGTTGCTGCCATATTATAGCAAGGTCCACAGAATGGGTAGCACATTTACTCCTCAGTGTTCTGTTTACTGTTTTTCTGTTAACCAAGGCTAGCATTCTTTGTTATGAGTGGCAACTTATTTTTTTTAACGGAATTTTACAGCAGTTTACCTGTATACTGTGGGTTGTGAATGAATAAGACAAAAAACTCCCATTTATGGATCCCTTTAGACTTGACACGATTTGCTGCAGGAATGTTTTATTTTTATCACAAGTTTTGAATCATTCCAGGCTTTGCCCCTCAGAAGTACAGCTTGCTTCACTCTGGTGATGTAAGGGAATTGAAGGATATCTTCAGGCAGAAGTATCTCAGTGCAAGCAATCATTGACTTTTTGCCAACACCAGGCATTGTGAGGATATGTCAGAGGTGGAGGGGCTTGAGCAGTGGGCACTGAATATTCCTTTCGGGCAGAGCAGCTCCTCGGGCATTTGTGTCTGTCAGTGCAGATGACATAAAACCTGGAGGTTGTGCTAGAGGCCAGCCAGATCCAGCCAGCACTCAAGATCTAATTTGCACGTTGAACATTGTGCATGGTATGAACGTGCCATGTGTGTCTACTGTTTGCCTCTACTGAGTAATTTCAGCCATAGGCAACTTTTCTGTTCTAAACACAGACAAAATAACTGAAGATGATAACAGATTTGCTGGTTTGCCACAAGCTAACACATCTTCAGGGTTTTTTTAATGGTTTATGCTTTCTAATCGCTCTAATCTCAGCTGAGAACTCAGATGTGTAAATAGTGATATAAAAATAATCTTATTTAGAATCTGTGCTACATTTGTCAGTAGCTGACTAACCTAATAACACACAGTAAGCAATATATTTTAATCAATTGACCTAAAAGTATTCAGACTTCCAGACAAAGGGATACTCTTTTGTTAGGTTATAGTTCCTTAGAGTATGGGAGAAAAAAAACCCAAAAAACTAGTACACCTTACAGTAAATATTTGGTACTAGCCAGTGAAGAAACTCCAATCTATAGGAATCCTATGGATTAATTGCAAGTCTGAAGTATTGCAAAATACTTTTATTTGAAAATCTTTTCTATTGTGTTTCATTCAAACCTTTGTTAGAAAATAACTATTGGAAATCATATTAGCAAAGAAGCAAGAAAATCGTGTAGGATTATCTCTTAAAATGATATTGGCACTATTAAAGTCAGTGTCAAGAACAACTTAATGAAAAACAGATTGGTGTTTCACCTAGCACTGAAAAGTGGAAGAAAAAATGGAAATATTTTAAGGGACTGCTATTTATTTTCTTTTTCCTCACATAGGCCACACACTGGATTGAAAACCTGCTACTATTTTCTATGATAAAAGTATCTGTACTTAGTCAAGATTGAGGTCATATTTGCTTTGCATGGTCTATACCTATTGAAAAGACAATCCCTATCCTAAAATATCTATGATCCAACAAGCTAAGAAATAGTGGAAAGAATAGTGGAAAGATTCCCTTTAACACACATTAAATTGTTCCCTATGTATTCAGGAAATGTTTGATCATTTAACAGTGTATGCTTTGGCAGCCTGGGACTGAGAAAGAAGGTTTTCTTCCTCCTAAGTCATGAACAATTTTAATACTTTAAATATTGTCACTTATTCTTTTGTGATGACTGTCAAAAATATAATAGTTCTGTGCACTCAAAAAAAAAAAAAATGGATAAGAATATACAAATTAGTATCTGTGATACACTCTCATTCATTCTGGATATAATAAATTATTTTCCACCAGCATATTTCAAAACCTTTGAAAAAACTTTCAATATGAGAATCACTCATTTTATTAAAATTAAAACCAATGGTGTTCAACTGATATTTATGATAGGGATTTGGTGATACTGAAACTAAATAGGTACCCAGATCAATAGGTCTTTAATTTCACCTGATTGATCTAAGGTAATTGAATAATTGTTGCTCAGGCAAAGCAACTTGAGTCCTTTAATTTTCAGCTGTACTCTCTTCCTTTCTTAGAAGTTTCCAAAAGAAGTTTTCTCAATCCTGAGGTACAATATTGACTAAAGAAATCAAAAAGAACATTGGTCAGATCCATTTAGTAGATCCTGCTGTGGCTAATTGCTGTCACAAATTAAATAACTAAAATTATAAAGTACAGTTTTGCGCTCACTTTTTTTGTAGCAACATACCGTGTGTGGTTTTTTTTTATTTCCTTTAATTTTGGTGATGGGTGTCTGCTAAATGACCATCTTACTTAAAATTAAGGAAGTTATAGAGAAAGCTTCGTGACTGTTACTATATTCAACATGTATTTGCAGTACTGCAGGCTTTCATTGCCAAGATGTACCCATGGGAAGTTTTGTGATGTCCTTCTTTAATGTTCCTGGAGACCATATTTAACCAATAAATATATTTCATCATCAAATCTCAATCTCGAAGCAAATATGAATGACCTTTTTAGATGAGTAGATATTGAGAACTTCAATCTTTGTACTAAACCAGCATTTCAGATGAAAGTGTAGTACGTCACTAAAACACAGAAAAAAATAAAATTCCATTTTTGTTGCTTCCTCATTATCAGCGATGTACTATATTTCTTTACAAAGTTAAATGTTGCACTCTTTGTGCATGATCATTCAGCATACACAACTGTGTGTGAAAAAATATTTACACTATATTAAAAATAAAATCCTCTGAAATATTTACATTTCTATTCATAACACTTAGAAGATTTCAAAAATTGTTTGACAAATGTAGATGTTTTTCCTGATGAAAGAATGTAATTTATTGCAATACTTCCCAATTACAGAGTGTACAGGACATTGCTAATGTTTAGAATGTGCAGAAATTAAAAGCAAACACAAGACAGTTTCCATTCTCTCTGTTTTACAACTGTATCAGAAGATAAAATTCTGACTTTTCAATTAGCCAAATGGACTAGAGAATTCATAGCACGTTTCTGATTCCCAGTTTGGAAATATTAATCTAAATTTGCCAGCAGCGTTGTCAGTGTGAATCCACCACCATTACATGAGTTTAAGTACATAGGAACATCTTTTTGAAGTCAAATTACTTCTTTTCATGACCCTGAAATAAATACTAAATTTGTGAGTCATTGTATTATAATCTAGCTCTTTAGAGCAAATGATTCTTTCTTGGTCACATTGGCTTCAGCATGAACTGGCTTGATATTGCCCAGTCCTCAAAATAATGGATAGAATAGTGCAAAAAGTAAAGGCAAACATTATTTGGAAAAAACCTGAGCCTAATTATATTACATCATGGTAAAGAGCTCCTAGACAAAAAATAAGGTTCTCAGGATGCTCTTCTTAAGAATAAGCCGATTCGATTCTACCCGTAAAGATGTCCTATTACTGAATTGGACAAGCTGAAATATGGACAAATATGAGTGCATCTACACATACACATGTAGATTTATTTATATATTTTATGTATCAGTAATATGATGGACACTCGTGGTTGCTGTTCTTATTTTTCTTTCTCATATGAAGAAAAGATCTAATATTTTAGTTATATTAAGGTAGGAAATTCAAAGGAAAATAATCTTTTGAATAGTTTTTTTTTTGAGATATTGTCATCTATTTAGAAACAATTATATACATATTTTAGATATGCAAGAGTGTATGTGGGCATAAAAAAAACCTCAGAATTATACCAATTTTGTTGCAATTTTTGAATGTAAGATAATCTAACTATTCTGAATCTTAGTGTTGTGTCAGTGTCAATTAATTTGATTACTCAGTATGGGTAAGAAAAGAATGCAGAAAATCATCCAGACAAAAAACCAATTAATTTTTATTATCTGAAAAGAGCAAGAACCAAATAGTTATAAAAATTTCACCCCGAAGAGTGAATATAAGTTGGCCATTGATCACAAAGAATAACTATAGCAAGGGCAGTAATTTATTTTCAGCTTTTAATCTTATTTTTATTTTGAATACTAATTTTCCACATGATGTCTATTATTCTTCATTCTGAAATTATATTTTATACCTAGTGTAAAATTTCAGGGATTCAAAACCTTGTCATCCGGTTGTACAATACAACATTTCTTCTTAAGGACGTGAAACCACTGTTCATGGATATGTTTAAGCAAGGGGGATAAGTAAACTGGTTTCAGAAACTTATAGAAAGATTTCTGAGTATCGCTTCAGAAATATTTGAAATACATTGTGGAGACCTGTAAGACATGGAATGTACCCCACTAAATTTCTCCTCATGCCTTATCCTGTCACAACCAGAGTGTGTGACTGGTGGTCCAATCTATGTGGAAAGACGTGGTTGGAGATGCATGATATGCAGGACATATCATCTTGTCCTAATTTAGCAGAATCACAGTTTTCTAACCAGCAGCAGCTGTTCAGAAAACCTTACAATTAGTTTCTGAAACTTTCCTTCAGTAATAATTTAATGATGTTACACTAATGAATTTATATGCTAGAAAGAGAAGTTAGAAAACACTACAAAGAAAACTTTAACTAAAAATATTGCTAAATCTCTAAAAGCCTCTTAAAAGAGATCATATTTCCATACTTTTACACTGCATGATGAAACATCAATCAGACATGATCTCAGTCTGGAAGGATTTCTTGCAAACTCAGAACAAGGGTTAAGTACATGAAAACTGGAGCAATGACACCTATACAAAAATACGGTACAGTATCTCTTTTTTGGTCATCATAGAGACATCCCAAATCTCATAATTGCACTAAGTGGAAACCTAAATAAACCCATCAACTTAAATTTCATTTGCTACTGGGTGTATAATGTATTTTGTGTGAAAAATGACACTAGAATTTGTCTGGAATTTAAGAGAGTGGGTTAGACAAGACAGCAAGATAAACTTTATTGTCCGTAGCTCAAAACCCCACTGTTGCACAAAACATCTGGACAAGTCCCTGTTCTTACACAGTCGAAATCAAATATCCGAAGCCAAATTAATATAGCTGTATCTATTATGCATGTGGAAAAACTTCCACACCCTGCAGATGAAGTTACTATTATTATATCCTCTGGATGTAGCAGTCTTACTCTTGCACTGCAGGTCTTAATAACATAGTAAATATTCTTGGCTGTAATGTCAGACCGATGATTGTCAGTACAAGATACTGTTTTGTTTTTTTTTTAATGTGGCATGTATTTTATCAATAGAATTACGTTTTCTATATATGTTTTCTCCTTAACTATAAAATACTCATAAATATGGTAGCTGAATACAGCAAATAATCAGCAAAACAGCGAACAAAAAAGAAGGTGTAATAATGTGGACCTCAGTTAGGGTTAAATTACTGAAGAGTATTAATACTTGAAGCTCCATGCGAGGACAAAGGAGATTGTTTTTTTATTTGAAGAACTCAAAAGTGCCTCAAAGGAACATTCTTTTTTTTTTTTTTTT
>VXBS01007053.1:1577845-1625740 GCA_013400255.1 Sitta europaea | reverse complement strand
TTTTTTTAAGTTTGGCTTCTATTACAAGAATATAATTAAATGTGAACAGATATAATTTTCTTTAAAGACAGAAGGGTGTACAATGAGGTCCTGAGTGAAAGGAGTGTAGATCAGCACAAGAGATGAGTGGAAGAAAGTATTCACTGGCTACATCTCTATGAACAGAAAGTAACTTTGCATCAAGATGGTGCATTCATCTAAAAAATATAATATTTTTTTCAGTTTAAAGCTGTTGATTTTATTTCAGTCAAGACCTGATGTGGTGTAAAAAGCAAAAGCTACTACATAACAAAACCTGCAGTCTTTACTGAACGTTTTGTTTGAACAATTTTCACAGTTTCTTTAAAAAAAAATCAAAGTATGAATATTTGATAAGTTTAAGTGATAAGCATGTATAGTGCATTCATGAAAGGAGAGTTAAAGAAAATTCCTTTAATATCTTTTGTAATACTAGATCAGATTGTCTTACTTAAGACTGAAGAAGCATGTTGGGCATATTAACAGGAAGAAGCTATGCATAAAATCAGTAATGCCTTACTGGGTCATTCCAATAGTCTCTGTGGCCAAATATTTATATCCGACAGTAGCAAGAGAAAAACACCATTTAAACATATGACCTTGGTCACTTGCTGTGTTTCACTGGCTTTGTACCTACCCAAAATTTCTATCTGTTGTATTCGACAATCTAGATAGGTCACCGCAGGCTGGTCCTTTCCATGTTATTGATCTGGTGCACACAAATTTTTCTAGCCCCTTTATGACCCTACTGATAACATCTATCACCACAGTGGCAATAAAATAAAATAGATGTTTTATTATAGTGAGAAAAAGCCTAACAGAAAAGTCCCTGTACAGTCTTGGGAATATAGAATATACATAAATCACTTGGTAATCACATGTATTAAACCTTCCCTACAGCTCTCCTATAGATGATGGGACTAGTTGTTCCTTTTCCATATTTTTCCTCCTTGGAATTTGAACATGCATCCTTTACAATGCAGGAGGGTTAATACAGTTCAACTTTTTGAAGTGCTTTTGGTTGTCACAGAAATAGTAAATATACAAGTAAATACAAGTAAAGTATATATCCTGTGTTTTCCTATTTGATCAACGTGAACCCTTTGCTTTAGAAAAAGCTAGTAGAACATATTCAAGGTAATTTCCTCACTAAGAGTTTAACTTAACTAGGCAAGAAACAAAGGAAAATAAATCTGGGACCTCCATTTTTGGTTTGGAGAGATTTGCTCTATAGAAGCAAAACAGAGACTTAAAATGAAAATTGGAACACAGCAGCAAAGTTATTACTAAAGACATTTTTTGTTAGATGATGAAGAAAAGGGAATGAAATATGGTGTTGCTAACAGGAACATACTCAACAAATTTGTGACCTTTTTGTTAGCAAAATGAATTTTCTTTCACCAAGAGCATTAGTTTAGTGCCAGGAGTTTTCAGTGTATGGTAACCAAACTGTGGAGGTTTAGAATATACACCTAAAGGAAAAGTTCTTCATATTCACAAAGAAACATGGATTAGAGAAAAGATGTAGGCCAAATCCTTAAGTCCTTACTTGGGCAAATCTCCTGTTTGTCTCAGTGGTATTGCTACTCTGATAATTATTGCATGCTAAGATTTTAATCTGATTACCGAGGTATGGAAATGTGCACCACAGTGAGGCAGATAGACTGTCAGAAACTGATTTCAGCACAAAAACCATGTTGGATAAAGGTTTCTATCACTTGGTATTATGCTTTTACATTTTTGTATAATTACAGGTGTAAATGGCAATAGCTTCAGAAGACTTCCTTTAAATGTAATAAGATTTCTTTTATGCCAGTATTTCGGCAACGCCCCTGTTGCCAATTAAGACTGAATGACTTTGCTTCAGTCAGATAGTAAGTGAATTAACCTGAACCTGTGGTGAAGTTCACATATCCCAGCCTAGACAGCAGCCAGTTTCTGTATTCCACGAATACTCATGCCTGTCACAAGCTGTCTGCATCCAGTTTCTAAGGAAATTGGTGCGCAGACTGGCTCATTCCATATTTAACGCTAGCTTCAGCAGTAATTAAAAATTAGAAGAGATCTTCAGGAAATCAATTAATTATGCATGCAAAGTGCACCAACTAAATTTGAACACACAATTAGATGACTAATCATAGATTAAAAGGTTGAGAATGGCAGTTGCACACTTAAAAGGATGATGGTGACCTATTCTATCCCAGGTGCCTGTGCTTTCCTATTTAGATCTACTAAGATCTGTAAGACAGATACACTCACCACCTGTAAAAAAAAAAGATAATGCCTGTAAAAGGTTTATACCAGCAATACCAGAAAATATCAATATCAAGAGTCCAGAAACTTCAATACTCAAGTCTCTTTGCTTACTAAAGGGAATATCCCAAATTTTGCAGAGTTTCATTGTGTCTCCAGGAACTTGTGTTTTGAATAGATCGGTAATACTGGAAAATGAACTTCCATTTGAGCTGACATCCAGGGTTGTATTTATGCACATGAAACATGGAGGGAATGAAAAGTTGCATCTGTCCTGAAACTATTATGCCGTTTCAAAACCAGTTATTTAAGGGAAATATCAACAAAACTGGGAATAAACTGTTACTGCCAAAGCTGCATGTTCTGCTCTTTTTCCCAGGGTGACATCACAACATGTTGATCTCTAGTCATTTGACAACTGTAATAAGCTACTGCCTAACCATCTGACTAGCTCACCCCAGATTAATTCTAGTTTTACCTTTTCAGGGATCACTTAATCTTCTGATGGAAGTTCCCAATACAGTTAAATTTGGTTTCCATGAAAGCTTATTTTTCATAATATAATCAGTTCTTGCCAGTTCATTCCGAGGCTTTTTGAACATTTTTTTGTTGTGTTTCACTTTGTTGTGTTTTGTTTAATAAGCCCATAACCAGATCATACAGCTGCAGTGGAAGAGTGGCATTTCTCACTGTTTGAGTGCGAGCATGAAGCGCACAACAGCTGTCGTCCGCGGTTAAAGGGTTTTCATTCAGCAGATTAAAGGTACAGAACGGGGGTTCCTCAGGTCACAGAGCAACTGAGTGATAAGAGTGATGGCTAGCACTCCCTTCTCCCACAGTGTGTTTCAGCTTCCACTGGTTTTCTATGGAAGAAACAGCTCTCTCATACATCTGACTACAGAAAAAAAATAGTGCGTAATTATTAAAAAAAAAAAAAGAAGAAAAGAAAACAAAAAACTTGAAACAACAGAGCAGCAGATCAAGTGTCTTCTTTTTTTTTTTTTTTTTTTTTTTCTAGTAGTTTTCTTTTCATTTCTTCTGGAATACCTGAAATAACACACCTGATATGAGTGAAATATAGTCCTGTATCTATTTAAGCAATAGTACATGATACATCAAAATATGACAAACAACATCATATCTGAGTCAAATGCCTAACATTTGGGTAAGAAAATGGGAAATTCCTACTTTTACCATTTAGATATTATTTTCTGTGGAAAGTATTTCCCATGAGAAATATCACTGTTGGTGTGATCAGGTTTGCCATTTTTATGGATTTTCCTTTCCTCCCATCAAAAGGGAGAAATATTAAGGACCTGGACCAAATTCCCATGCTGTAATCTACAATGAGTGGTATTTGACTCTGAAAGGAATCTTTAGTAATCATATTCCCTTGAATGGATCAATTTGGAAATAAAATATCAGCCAAGTCAGTCAGAATCTCTCCTTCTCTTTAGATAGAATAATGTTTCTGCAAGATCAATGTTTACAAGATAGGAAAATTCCTTGGAGAAACCCCTCCAAGGGCATCTTTCTGCCCTAATCAGAAGTCTAACAAGTTAAACTATATCTTGTCCACCAAGGGAATTTCATAACCCTCCCAAGTGTGTAGAAAATAGAAAGCAGGAATTAATCCAATAGGACCATGCAGATGATATTTGAAGTTATTACAGGCAGGATATCCAGGATCAAAATGCAAAGGATATGTTACAATATACAAAGAACTATCCACAATAAGTCAGTGGATAGTGCTTTCCTTGGTAAGTATTTCTATTCAGCTCATTCTACTAAACATATCAAATAATATAAAACTCTGTCCAATTCATCTTCCATCTAGAGGCTGAGCACAGTGACTATAGTGACAATGCTGTGTTAATCAATTTTCCATACCATACATGAGCCATATTTTTTATGTCCTGCAAATGTCTGCAGGTCCAAATCTCTCATTTATGTGCTGTTTTATTCTCCTCTACAATTTCCATGCAATACAGTTCTGTACAATAAAGCAGATAAAGATTATTCATGCTAACAATACACTAATACTTTCTTTAAGGACTTCCTATACACTGGAAAACATATTTTCATGCATTTTTATAAACTGAAAAAATGTTTTGAACGCTTTGAGCATGCTATAATCACTTTGCTTTTACTAGTTACTAAAGCAATGGCAGCAGAGAAGGTAGACCTCAGTGTTTCCTTCTTCTGCATAGTGTGTGACTAGAGGGTCCCAGCAATACTACTTAAGCGCTCTAATCTACAGAAAAACTTTCACCAGTGAGTGAGTGACAAGTTCCTTCATCTAGGACTTTTCTGAGATGTACCTGTTTTTAATGTACTGATACACATCAGATTCACTACTAGTAAAAAAGATACTTATACTTCTGTCAAGGTTACAGAAGAAAATAGTGTCAGACCATGAGATGTAGAGATGCAGTGAAAACTGTTTCTAATAGGGATTTGATTGCTTTAAACATTTTGCTACACTCCCAATCTTTAGAAAGGCGTATTTTATAATCCAGTCTAAAAAAATTAACATCTGACTTAGGTAATTATCATAAAATTCTGGTATTGCAAGCATATTTATCATCTTGGAGTGAATGTTCAATACATGAATAATGAAAGGAACAAGATATTAGGTAACAGCTAAAAATGTTCTGATTGTTGTACAGCACAAATAAAAGACAAATATTAGCATAATGTGTACTTAAAAAATGCCATTTCAAAACCCTTGGGTTTTCTTAGGTGGTTCTAAACCCATTTTCCTGGAATTCATGAACAATTTATAATGTAGCTTAATGCTGTAAATTAAATATATGGCAACTACTATCAGTACTACCACTATCTATCCCTGATATGTTATTCTTTGTAAATTATGTTCTTACAGCACACTCTCCAATAATAAATTAACAAGAGTTCTAGACAACCCTAGTGTAGCCCACAAGCTGTTGTCTTTAGCAGCACACTTATAGCTCACTTCTTCATGCGTGTTAATTTATGTAGGTCTACATTTATATGCATACATATATATATATATACAGAGAGAGAGAGAGAGAGAGAGAGAGAGAGAACCCCTTTCAGTGTTTAGAGCTGTTCAAATTTAGATGACTAGAAGCTATACAGCATCTGAAGAGATGACAAAAAAGAAAAAAAAAAGGATAAAACTAAAAAGCAGGGTACCAGGTGGCAGCCTTGCAGTCGCATTTATCTTACAAATAATGTGTCAAACTTTTTTTTCTATAACAAGCACATTCTGTATTGTGTGTGTCCACTCAGTCATTGCTGGAATTTGTGTGCTTTTCCAATTTCTCACAATGACATTTTTTGATGCCATGATCACAGTTAAGAGCAGAAGTCACCACACTGACTTCTGGACAGCAATTTCAGGCATAGCAAAATAAAAGATGTGTCCATTTGTGTTTGGTTGTTTAGGGAAGAAGTTTAATTTTTGTTTTAGCTTAAGTGACAGGTTTTCCAGATGAAGCCATTCACCTTTCATTCTTCCTTCTTTCAAAAAATTTGTGATAAAATTATTTTTACTTTTCAGATGTTACTTTTACATGCTCAGTAGTTTAATTTGCTTTTTGTTTTAAAAGGATAATGACAAATATCACAAACTATTTTTATTTGCTATTGGCAGCATCAAATTGGCAGCATCAAGAAAGAAGATAGTCCTTTCTGTTATATCTTACCAAGGACTGTATAATGAATCTTTGAAATAAAAAAAAAAAAGTTGACGTTCCCTTCTTTTCAATATCACTTTGCTGCTCTTAAAAACAGCAAAGAAACAAATTATATTATAAACTTCAGTTATGTCCACAAAGATATTTTCCAAATATAAACAGCAGAAACTGCCTATGATATGCATTCTTTTTTCTTTCCTAATACCTTTTATGTTTGCAGCCTGTCTTTCTACACAGCCTATAGCTAGTAAAATGAAATACCTCAATTGAGACCATAAGGTTCCCCTTCTAAGCAGATATGAAGTGAGACTTTAAAGAGCCTCTGCTAGTTCATGCCATAGTCATGTGATGATAAAAAAGATCAGAAGTCTATTTTTATTAATAAAATACTGCTTAAGCCCAAAGTTTCCCAACAATCTAGTGATAGACCCTAAAATTATAGTGGCAATGGATGCTCTGACATTCTTAAAGTATATTGTTTTACTACAGAGTCATGTTTCCTATTCGTAGATGGGTAGTGCAAAAGAAAATCCAGAAACAGCCCAATGGTATCAAGGCAGGATTTTCTATACTGTTTGTAGAGCCAGTCCATGCAAATTCAGAAAACTCTAACTGACAGGTAAATCTCATTGAAATCTTCCTACCATATTAATATCTTAATATGTCTGAAACTCATTACATGAAGTATAAGATTAATATACATTAAAATACATTTTATTTCATCATAAGGTGTGCTTAACACTAATCACAAAAATTTCATTATTGAATTTCTGTACAACATATGTAATAGGTACAATAGGTACATATGTAAGAGGTTATTTAAACAGGAATATCAGATATCAGTATAGTAGGATCAGAGGAAATCAATATATTTTTACCATATGCTACTTCTTCCATGGTCTCAATTTAAGGTTATCCCCTAAATGTGTTAAATGAATGACATGAATATCACTGACCACACTGTTTTTTCTTACTATTCTTCTTTAAACTGAAAAATTGAAGCTTAAGAATACACCCATACGAAACATTGTTTTATGCATATGTTTTTTCTGCCTCCTTTCAGTACAAAATATCTATCTAAACATCCTTTTTAGCAGCCACGAAATAAGATTTTTTTCTCCATTAGGAAGAGAAATAAAATATTTCCCATGAGAGTTTAATTCACCAACAACTACATAAAATAATATTAAGCCACTACTACAGTATCTCTTTTCATTTCTCTTACATATGAATGCCCAACAAATACATCTAAACAACTCTGAGTTACATTGTGTGTCTTTCCTCGCCATCTTGGCTGGGATGCAGTAAAGCCCACAGAATGATTATTAATGGCCTTTTGGAGCTATTTCTCTTCATTTGAGCAGGGCTCACAAAAGAAATGTGAAACAGACTGATCTTCAATGGCCAAACTTTTTTCTTTCCACAACAAATGCTTCTTTTGCCTCCCTCTGCACTCAATAATACAAACACAAAAGCACTAGACTTATCCTGAGCATAGGTAGTAGATATTTAAATGTTTTAGTAGATATTTAAACAAATAAATAAACTAACTAATTAAATCACATTTTTATGAGAAATATAAGAAAACAGAAGACACGATTTGGAAAAAGACTTCAGACTTCTGTTGAAAGCAGCAAAAAGCAAGCCAGGAACTTTTAATGACAGTCAGGAACTGTCATTAGCTGTGCTAATGCAGGCAAAGCACCTTCCAGGCTATTAAAACTATCAATATCAGCAGAGAGCCATACCAAGGCAGCTTTTCTCAGGAGAGTTTTCTCTTAGGAGAACTGAAGGAAAAGTGTGTAAAGAAAATTAAGTGATCTAGCACAACAGAGCAAACTATTCTGCTTACAAACTCTTAAATCTAGATCAACAGCTCTATTGAAGAAACCTAAGAAATACACCAGGTTTTTCTTTAACAATGATGTTGATCTTCTCTGCCAGTCAATACAATATCAATTTATTAATTTAAAATGTCTTAAGTTATGTATATGTTGCCAATTGTAATATTTTCGGCCAGATATGGCAATATTCCAGGCAGCATGGAATTACTAGTGTCTGTTAGTGAATCCAGAATGATTTCCTTGCTGATACAGATTTCACAGTGAACATTTAGACTATGCAACATAAACACGTATAAGAGTAATTGCATGCAAATGAAAAGAGTTTCCCCTGGGGAAAAGGCTATCACTTTTCTAATATAGAGAGGAAACACATTTAAGGTTGCCTAATTCTTATTCTAAAATCTAAAGTGCCCAGGTTGCTTAACAATAATTTTACTTCTTCAGAAACTGAAAAAGGACAGATTTCTTAAAACTCATCTCAACAACATCTTCAAAATCTTTCTCCAGATGACTGTGTTAAAAACATGATGACATGCCTTGGTCTATGAATATTCAGGAAGAAAAAGGAGGCAACTCCATCTTCTTAGTCTCAGGGCATGCTACTGTAGGCTTTGCTGAGGTGTTTAGAAAAAAATAAAATAGCTCCTGGTCCTAAGGCTGTCAAACCAAGCACTTCCAAACAAATTATGCCAAAAAGCTCTTTATTTTTTTCTTCTTTAGTCTCTTTTCCTTAGTGTCTAGAGTCAGACGCAGCAACCAAATGAAGTTTGTGTTCAAGTTAATAGACTCCAAGTGTGCTCACAGCAGATGATTTTAGTGGCTTGCTGTGGCGTGATTTATGCCATTTCATCACATGCATTCTTCCAGGCTCAAAATGCATATGATTTGTCATAACAATTAGCTAATTGTTAGGGACCACAGATCCAACTGGGCATTTCACTCCATTATTAGCAGGTATGTTTTTGAAGTGCTCATTTATCTGTAACAGCTTCGAAAACCGACACTGTCACTCCCACGACTCCTCCCATGCCTTTCTCCTTCCTCCTCCATTCAGCACCATGCTTCTTGAGAAACATCTATGGAAAGATCCTTTCATCCTTATTAATACAACTTAAGCCTTTACACCCACATGTTTGGACAGTGAATGTAGAAGTATTCTGTATGCATGTAATTCCTTGTAGCTTATTAATGACAGCATTTTTCTTCTTAATATTCTGCCCGTGTTCCTAGTCACAGGAAGGCTGAATGATGTAGATTGTTTCTTGAAATCTTTGTCTTGATGATTTTTACTTTCTTTATTCACACCAACATGAGGTACAATCAAGAATAAAGGCCTGTTTTTGAGATATTGATAGGTATAGCACAACGCTTCCATCCTCACCCCTCCCCTGCAACCGTTCCCTTTTTTTTTTGGAACAAATGATAACTTTTATGTAGGGCTTTTTTTGGGAATCAGATTTGCCTTCCTATTCAGTGCTCATCTGTAAATCCTACCAAAGGGAACTCTGCATACAAGTCATCTTCTGAAAGTTCATTCCTATTATGAAACCTCATTCGCAGTCTTCATGCTTTTTGCAGGTATTTTCTCTCCAGCTTCAATTTTCTCCCTTCCCCCTCCCCAAAAAATGAAAATTCTGCAGCTTTTTATTTTTCTGTTATGTGGAGCTAGTAGAGTACATGATAAAAATGCCGCATGCATTCAGCCTTCTGCAGTGACCCACAATTTTTTCTTCTTTTTTTTTACCAAAAGGTGAGATAAGCAGACAGTTAATAATACTTTATAACTAGTTTGGAATGAGGTTTATAACTTTTTATAAAAGATATGGTTAGTTACCAGCTTTGCTCAAAGAGTTGGCCACTCTATGATATGGCATGAACATTTTCTTAATTCCTACAAGCTGTACTAAGTCATCTAAGATTATCAAAGAAAGAGTAAATAAACTACAAGATTTTCTTCAGTAAAAATCAGATGAGGTTTATTTAAGTCTCAGATGAAAACTGTGCTTTCAAAAAGTCAAAACTTATTTTCCCCTTATTTTCACAGGCCTAGGAACAGAATTAATACAGAAGTTTATTATTAATGCCATGTATTTTATTCTTGATGAGCCAAACAGAAAGAGGATTTTCTTTGAATTAATGTCTTATGTTATGTCAGCAATCCTAGGTTTAAAGGCTGCCAAAAAGAGAACATGGACACAACACTCCAACTATGCCCCCAAGCATACCCAGGGGGCTTTAAATCTGCCTGCTTGCCAACAAACGTATTCTAGAATACAACATTTTAAATACTATCCTTTCTCTCTGAAATAGTACATGAAACAGAGAAAGACAATATTTGATAAGATCAAACAGTAACCTGTATCAAAGAGTGAAAATAGAAGAACCTTGGATTCCTTAATCACATGGATGCAGGAGAAGCTGATGGCCTCTGTCACACACACATACTCAGGGTCAGGCTCATGAACAGATATCCAGGTCAGCTACATATTGACAACTCTTTTTTTTTTTTTTCACAGAGGTACTTACTAGGGCTCCTAAGGATATTCCTCTAGAGGATTGTGTACAAGGGTGTATTCACAGAGGATAAGGAAAGCAATCTTTGGCTAATTGCAGTTTACAGTACAAATCTCTCAATTGCTATCGTAGCAATTTAATGTCACTGCTAGCATGGCATAGTGTGCACAGAAGACATCCACTGTCATTGTCCATTTTAAGTTACCTTCTGGACATGACTGTTTCTTTGTTCACAATGATTAACAATATTTGGCATCTAGCAGGGTCGATCTAATAGTGGAAACTGAAAAAATTTATACTCATGAACCTTGTTTCCCTAGATAAACAATTATCAAAAGTGGGCACTTCATTCATGCTGTTGAGTTCATCTCTACAGAATATTCTGTACCTAGGCAAATCTGCTGCATATCTTCTTCACCTTGTTTACCAAAAACTTCTAACCCCATTGTTTGGCAAAAAGGAGGCCTCACAGCTATCACAATTTCTTTTCTGATCAGGTCTTGCTGGGTAGTGCAAATCTTTGAACATTAGTCACTGCTATTTTTGTTTGTTATCATCTCCAGTTGCTTCAATACATAAAAGGAGCTAAAATTACTCTTACAATCTAGAAGCAAAACAACCATTTGCAATTGCCTGTGTAACAACTCTAAACATGCTATATAAATGCAATTTCTTGATGCCTATATTCTTCAAGAGACCTTTAAAAGGTTTAGAGATGTACTTAAGGTTATTGCAATTTCAACAAAACAGTAGCTTTTTCAAACTGACCAAAAAGATCATATTGCAATGATTCATACTCTGTATTTTTTGTGGAAATTAACTCAGAGTACACACCTTTTCTTATGCAAAGTATTCAAAACAGGCACATAAGTTTTTTTTGTTTTGTTTTTATATTACAAAATACAGAGCTCATATACTTCAGCAGTAACTTCAATTAAAATATTATGCAAACACAAATTTGGTATCAAGCCACACATGGGAAATTTCTTCTTTGGGGTGTTAAACCAATAAGACAGTAAAACCATGGCAGAGAACCAAGATAAGGAATTATAGATAACAGTGTCATACAAGTCCATAACCCTTTACCTTAACTCTTGTTATATGCATATGTAAAGAAGCCATAAAATATATATTTTATTTGGGTTTTTTTAATAAACATATGTATGCATACCAAAATTGCTATATGATGTGGGGACAGGGAAGATAACCCTGTTCACAATCTATAACCACCTTGCTGAGAAATATAAGCTAGAAAAGCAAAATATAAATGACACAATAATGGATCACTAATGAACAGAACCCCTTTCTCAAAACAAGGTTTCAAAAACTGTCCGTAGAGCTTCCTGATAGATAATCTCATTGAAAACATGCTCTTCAAAAAAACTTCAACAATGAAAAAAAGGAAAAAATCTCAATAACCCTGCCAATTTTAAGGAGTATATGGATAGCACTTGTAGAAACTGCAAAACCATCCTGGACTTTTTGAAAGAATTTGAAGAATCACTACAAAGGAGACAAACAAGTTTTAATACTTTTTTTTAGTACATTGGTCAGCATAGAAAGATGGTTTGTACAGGAAAACAAACAAAAAGATATTCCTCAGCTCTTCTAACTTCCTCTGACACAGTAAATAGAATAAATTTTACTGTAAATCATAGCTAAATGGGATGGCTCTTCCCTGCAACTTCTCCACTCATTTCCCCTGAATTTCTGCAGTGTATTCCTGCTCTTTTGGCTGCGTCTGGAAATTTATAATGAAGACATCAATTTAGTGGGATTTTTCCTTTGGATGTATATGGTTAATTACTCTTTGAAAGTAACAGAGAGACATATCATAGAATCATAGAACGGGTAAGGTAGAGAAGGGACCTTAAAAATCACCTACTTAAAGACTTACTAAAACCTCAACTAATAAATGTAAATAAATTAATTATTAATGAACCATAAGATTTAGACATCTAATTCTACAGCTTTGCAGGGATTTTCTTAACAGTATATTCACAGACTATGCTATATAAGGATATAATTTCTTTAAAAAAAATTAAATGCATACAAACAAACCACTGAAAGACATACTGCAGCTGGGGAGGAATAACCCCATGTAGCAGTACAGGCTAGGGGCTAACCTACTAGAGAGCAGATCTGCAGAGAGGGACCTGGTAGTCTTGGTGGATGACAAGCTGACTACAGCCAGCAGAGTGCCTTTTTGGCCACAAGGACAAGTAGTATCCTGGGATGCATCAGAAAGATTATGGCCAGCTAACGGGGGGAGGTGATCCTCCCACTCTGCTCTGCCCGGGTGAGGCCACATCTGGAGTGTTGTGTCCAGACCTGGGCTCCTCAGGACAAGGGCAAGGAAGCTGGAGAAGGGTCTGGAACACAAGTCTTGTGAGGAGTGACTGAAGGAGATGGGACTGTTCAGCCTAGAGAAAAGGAGGCCCAGGGGAAACTTTATTGCTGTCTACATCTGCCTGAAATCGTTGTAGCAAGGTGAGGGTCAGCCTCTTCTGACAGGCCTCAGGTGATAGGTTGAGAGGAAGTGTCCTCAAGCTGCACACAATGAGGTTTAGATTGGATATCAGGAAATTTTCTCCATGGAAAGGGCTGTCAAACACTGGAGTAGGCTTCCCAGAGAAATGGTTGAGTCACCATCACTGGAGGAATTTAAAGTGTCTATAGATGTGGCACTTAGGGACGTGGTTTAGTGCTGGACTTGGATGTGCTGTTAATGGTTGGATTTGATATTTAAGATCTTTACCAACCTGAAAAATTTAGTGATTCTATCATGACCTATGATTTGATGCAGAACTAAATGTCCTTTGAAGCTCTTTTAAATTTCAATATCATAAATCATAAGAATAATGGCAGAGCTATGCAATACTTAATACAACAGGAGTTGTTGGGGGTGATAGTGTGTGAGACACTGAAAAGTTACAGGTAACCACTCACATAATCTGCTGTTAAAAGGCATTTTGCTGAGGTGAGGTTTGCACTCCACAACCGAAGGGGAGGAGGAAGACCTTGGGGTGTGTGGTGGCAAAACCTCACATAAGACAGGGGATGTGCTCCAACCACCAGAGTATAACCACAACAATCTGAGTTTTGTTTAGCAACAAGCTGTCTTTTCAGCCAGATAAGAGAAAAGACTGATAAGAAACAGATCTTTTGAGGAAGGATAATGCTTTTTATCATGTCCCTAAGGAGGTATCATGTAAGCCTGAAGATATCATCCCTTCTTACAAGCCTAACTGGCTCAACTAAGCAGGACATGTAGCCATCACGTCTTAGAAGGAGTCATAAACCATCAACGACCCTCAAAACAAGCCCAGACTCATTTCTGGGGATTTCTGCCAGAAGACTGTGCATGGTCCACAGTACTGCATCAGGCAGTGTAAAACTCTCCTCCAGGGAAGGCATCTGGGCATTCCCACTTGAACCTGAACACATATTAACCCATTGAATATTCTGTTTCACCGTCTTTCTCCTGAAGGATCAGGACAGCGACCATCACTGTGACCAACGGACACTGAAATTGCAACCATGGAGTCTCATCACTGATGAGACCATGGATGGTGATATCCTTTGGTATCTATTCTTACCCTTTCTTTATTTTTCTTAAGTGATTTTTTATCCTTACATATTGCTATATTTCTGTAGATAATAAACTAAATGTCTGTATTTCTCCTTTACACTGCAACCAAATTGTTCTAAAATAAACCTGCTATATTTATATATATGTGTATTTGTCTAGATATCTGTGTATCTATATATCTCAACACTGGTCATTTCACTCTAATTTTCCCCAAGGTATTTATTATTAAGAACCTCAATTATTCCACCTCAGGGGTGGGTTGTAACATAATTTCAGCAGAAAGGAAAATCTCTGTTAATATCTCTCATAATTTCCTATTTTGGTCTCAGATTTCCAACATCCTTATAAATCAAAGATAAAAAGGGAGAGCTCTGACCTGTCTCAATCTGAACTCATGCCTTCTTCCATCAGTTTTCTGATTCACTATCATCACAGAAAATCAAGTATACCCTTTTAGCCTCCATTAAGATACAGAAGCCAAATATTTTTACTCTCACAAAACAGGTTTCTTCTTTCCTCACAGTTACCCACATTGTATTACCTTTTCATCCCTTGCAATTGTGTGTCATTAGAAAATTCCATCAACAAGCTCCTATCTATTTTGTTATGCCAAAGAATTAAACATGTTCAACTCTAAAGTGATCCTTGAGGAACCTTTTTACAACAAAGTCACAAAACCTGTTTGAATCTTCCCCTCTAAATAATGAATGCATGAATAAAAAGTTTCTACTTGTTAATCACCGACTGTTTTCAAGATGAAGTAAATTTTGTGTACCTCCAAATCAATTATCCCCAAGTCTAGGTTTATGATTAATGCCTCTGTGTTAATTTCATCTCAAAAATCAGTCAATTTAAAGAAATATGCTATGTTACAACAATATAATTTGCCATTCTTAAAACACTTGGATAGGTAAAATCTTTGCCTGTGTGCATTTATATATATAATTGTTTCTGTAAGAAAATGTTCCTAAGCCACTCATATTATCAAGCTCAGAAACCTGAGTATTCAAGAACCCTCTCTTTCAAAATCCTGACAGGATATTGTCCATTTAATATATTTTGAATGCATGGCATTATTTTCCTTCTACTTCACCTGTAATCACCAGTCATTTTTGACCCCTTCACATTGGCCACAGTGTTTGTACCGTGTGACAACACTGTTCAATTTTATTTTGGAATTGTACCTGGATTATCTTTCTAATTTCATAATGCCAAGCTCATTCTTCTTTTTAACGAAATGTATGAAGAATTTATTTCTATTTTTTTATTCCATTAGAAAAATATAAGTCTTTAAACTCTCTTTTTATCTCCTATTTGCATTATAATTTTTTGCATAAAATTCTCTTCAGTATGTATAGACCAATAACTTTATTTAATATGTAGTGGAAAGTTGGAAGGAAAACTAAAGCACCAGAGACAACATATGCTCACATATTTCTTGGCATCTTATGAATACAAAATTAAAATCACCTATATATTGTAGAAGACTGAATAGCCCTGTCTAATGTAGTCTGTGGTTCTCAAAACTTTTTGTTGTATTTCAGAGCAACTTGTCCCTGAAAAAGCATAAGCTAATCTTTCAGAAAAAAAAAAAAAAAAACCAAACATGTAACTTCAGCTTCATTCAGTATTTATTGAATTAGAAGTCTTTGTAATTGTTGGTTTTGTTTTGGGGGTTCTTGTTTGCTTGCTTGTTTCTAAAATCAACTGCACTTTTGCAATTTCTAGTTGTCCTGTTTGTAAAAATTGCTGGCAACAATTGAATTGTAAAAATTGTAAAACTTGAATGCTAGCTTCCTGTTTTCTCCAATTATTCTTCTCTCAGTGATGGCTAAAAAAAATCAATGAACTATGAAACAATAGGGAAGTTAAACCCTGAGTTTTATTCCATGTTTTAGTCAACATCAAACTTCCTGTTCATCCCTTTTACCTTGCTCTCTTCTGGAAGTCAGTTGCTTCATTTTTCTTAACACAAAAGATAATTATGTGAGCAAGCACTAAGTTTTAGATAATTTTATAGTTATAAACACTAAGAGACAAAACATCATGCATTTCTGAAGGGAAAAATCCACTGGAAAAATCCAAATCCCTGTTCCAAAATTCAAGGGCAAATTAAAGAAAGTTGTTATCTTCAGCAACAGATCCACAAAGTAATTGCTTTAGAATAACAGTCCAAAAGAAAATTTAAACCTGAAGCAAGTTTATCTGTGTAAAATATACATTAAAATGGTTAAAATTCAGGATTTCAAAAAGCCTTAGGAAATATTATCTCATCATCTGACATTTTCTATCATGTAAGGTAAATTCAGTGGGTCTTCTAGTTGACTAGAAATTAAAATATTTGATATAGTAGTACTCTGCTTTGTAGCAGGCAAATTAAGGTGCTGGGGATTTACTGTCTTCAGTGATGATGTGAAAGTCGAGAAATGCTCTTGGAAGCCAAGGAAAGGTCCTCCTTTCAAGATATTTTTCAGAAGAATAACCAATAACAGGCTTAACATATGCAAAGTATATAAAAAACATGCGCCCATTAAAATCTCTTGAAAGTTCATTGCATAACCTTATTATTACCTCAGTATTTTCCCCACAAACCTACAAGTACATTTACAAAATAAAACCAAACAAAGTAACACTGGCTGACTTCCTTTTCTTGCAAAGGACTGCTATAATCACTGAATCAAACTAAGTATTCTAAACAGATGATTATGTTAATTTAAAGTGGCTTGGTTGATGTTTATGCAGCATTTATGCTTGTACTTATTTTATTATGAATGGTTTGTTAAACAGCTATAACTGGTCAACCAGCAGCAAAAGCAAATTCGTTTTAAGGATTATTGCCCAATAAATAATTTACTGAGGCTTTTCTAAGCCCTATTTAATAAAATTTCTAACCCCTAAAATAGAGCATATTCATTTGTAGCAATTACTGATAGTTTAGACCTGTCATGGGCTCTGTATGTTTTACCATAGACTTTATGATACCTACAGATAGGCAGCCATTAAAATTAAGCATTTTTATTATACAGCTAGGTAATTTCCAAAATGATGTATTCAGTATCGGTAGAAAAACAAAGGTTTGAATAATGTGTTCACATTATTTCAAGGATGCTTGGTAAGGATATGCTACTTTTCTTCTGGAACAGAAGAAATTAAATGCAGCAACAGGTAAAATATTCACCAGCAAGAGATAAGACAATGCCACCTCTGGCTCCTAAACACTAAATGACCTTTAGGGTCATGGCAGACCTAAAAATGTTCCTCCTAGATGTAAAATAAAATAAAAGGTAATGAAATACATAAGAAAAAGGGTATAAATATAACAACAACAAAAAAATTCTTTAATGAAAAAGTTGAGGCATTCATAGAGTCTAACAATAAGATCAGGAAGGAATATCTGTGTTTCTTAGGAACAGAAATAAAACACTATATTTTCAGTATTGGAAGTAAGCTTCCATGGCATGTTCTGATTTATTTCCTTTATAAAACAGAGAATCATGAAATAATTTTGGACAAATTGAACTTTCTCTGCCCATGATTCTTAAAGTTCAAAGTAGGGTTATTAGAAAGACTTCTCTGTTTCAGAAAGGTGGATCAGAGAGAAGACTGTTGTTGAAAAGCCTGTCCACATCCATTTTGGCTAAATGATACATTTCTCTTCAGTGGGTATTTTGAGATTGGCTTTTACTTTACATGTTTCTGAGTGTAATAACATCGTGATATCTTTGAGAAGGGAAAATTATATTAACTGGCTTGCTTCTACCACGTTCTTGCTGTGTTTAGGTGCTTGACAACTTTTGCAATGCTTGGAATAAAAGCTTGATGAATTTATATTGTCATCTGAATGTAAGGTCGTTTAACTACTTTCTCCTCACTCACTCTCCCCCGCTCCCTCTGATAAGCCTGTGATCGTCAAAATTCAGTTTGTCTGGCAGTAGAAAAGGTTTTGAAATTTCAAGGTGAAAACTCTGACTACTGTTACCTGTTTTGCTGGTAAAATCAGAATATCTGTTTAGAAATTATGATGAAGAGTAGATATATCTGTTTGGGGGTATTTTGAAATATAAGCCAATTATTACTAGAGCAGAAAAAAATAAAATTAAATTGATCCTATGTATATGAGTAATTTTTGATTGTTACCTCAGCATGTTTCCTAAAATAATATATAATATTCAGAATAATAAGATGTAAATACAATACCAGTTTCTGAAATGTCTTACTTTGTTAATTGAAGAGATAAATTAATTTACATATTTAATTATTGCAATTGTAAAGATAAATTGCAATTATCTTGACTGGCTACTGCTATTGATCAAGAAGATTTTTAATCATTGAAAAAAAAAGCCTTTTTTTTCTTTCTTTCCTTCAAGGGAAACTCATATTAGTTAAAATCTAAAGACTTTATCATTCTGAAGATCTTTTCTTTTCAGGATTACCTTATTCATGGCTAAACCTTTTTCATAATGAGAAAATTAAAGCAATAGTATTTATTTTCTGAAAGTTTAATAATATCTTTTGCCTTAACAAAAAAGTCAGAAAATTCTTTGTAGGTTGTTGGTGAAAAGGAAAAGGTCTCCAGGGAACCTAAAATTTTACAAGCCCTTATGGTTCTGCACTTTGTCATTCCTATATCAAAGAACTCAGTGGTAGGGGTAAGGTGGATTTTTTTTCTCCTAAGAGCACAAGTAGAATCATTTGGTTTGGACAGAAATAATAGGATTTTATCGCATTCCAAGCAGATACTTATTGGAAAAGGGAACTTTGAAAATATACTTAAGACATCCCCAGGAAAAAAGGAGCTAATTGTCCTAATTTGGAAGTAGTAGAATATATGCAAAAGAATCAGAGCAGACAAAGTAAGCAGTTTTTAAAGTAAAATAATATTGAAGCTATCATTTAATTTACAGTCTTTTGGTGACTGCAAAATCTGGCATTTGCCTATAAAATGATAACAAGTTTTCATCAAATACACTATTAAATTTTGTTTATTTTCACAAATTAGAAATAATTGTTGATATTTATCAAACATTCAAAACTAGATTTTTCAGATTTAAAGGCCTTGATACATTTTTTGCTTTTTAACTAACAGATATGAAAGCTGTATAAAAAAATCATCTTCTTTACAGGTAATTCAGGCAGAACTCTTACTGCCCTTGATCATGGAAATGTCTTACCTCATGCAGACTATTTAATTATATTTTTTCCTTTAACTGTTTTCAAGAATGAGTGTTTGCCTTTTAAACCTTTACAGTGTCATAATCATATTATAATCTTAAATATTGGTACTCCATTTTTTAAATTATGGAAATTTATCTGGGAAATTTCATAAAAGGGAAGAAAATGATGGGGGAAAAGAAGGTGAGATGTCTGTTTGTGGTCTACAAGTGAGTCTACCTTTTGTTGTCCAAATAGAATTAAAGATGTCTAGGAGACATAGTGGTAAGAAATCCAAGCTCTCCTCTGAAATAGTGGCATGTAAATAAGGAATATTAAGTAACTTTAAGTGTTTTACCTCTAGATATAAAACTGTTCAGGGAGATCTCAGTTCTATGAAACTTTAGTTTCAACATTACAGTTTTACCATTATAGACACAACTAACCTTATTGAACACAAAGTATACGGCTTAAGAAATGCATTAATAATTTCAAGAGTAGAATTAAATAAATTATTTAATTTTTAAATTATTCAGAGATCTTTAAAGATGAGTACTCTTTTATAGACATCTGGTATAAGCAGGATATTTTCTTTCCTCTTTTATGCAATTTTTTCTTCAGAAAAGTGCACAACAAAAATGTTGTTAAAACATTCAAACAGCAGAAGCTGATTATATTAACCTGTAATGAAATATCCAGGAACTTTCCAATGTAAAATTTTTAAGAAAGGAAGTAGGGATCAGTCTAAATCAAAATTTCTCTCACAGAAATTTAATCAGAAATATTTTCTTACACTGATGGTTTAATTCATAGAATAACGAGATGGGGAGACAAAAATGCAGAAAATAGACTTCTAAATCAGATTAATGCTGGATAGTAGAGTTCAGTTCAGATCAACACAGGTTGTAGCTTATTTTGCTTAATATAAATAGTTCTCTGTGTCACTACTGAAAGCACTCTATAGCATTCTATACATGCCTAATTCAATATGAATTGGAATATATCTAATTTAATATATAATTTTATCAGAACAGTTGGCTTCATCATTAGGTAATAGAGAAACAGAAACATGGAGTACTAGGGCTCACATCACATCACCCACTTTGGTCTTCTGCTTCTGGACATGACTAACATACCTATGTGTTGCATGGCAGAATTTTATTCAGCCTCTTCATAAATGAGACCCTTTCCTCAGGCAATCCACTTTAATAATCCCCTGCTCCTCTTACTTTGAGAAAGATTTTCTCAAATTAAATAGATCTCCCTGACTTTAAATTAAATCTCATGATCTTCGTTCACTTTATCTTTGCTTATGACAATAGCTTTTACATGTTTGTGTAGTTATCTCATTTTTTTCTTTCCTTCAGTATCCATCTGTAAACTAAAGACTCAATTCTTTAATTTTCTTTTCATAGGTAGTATATTATAAGCCTAAGATCATTCTCTCTGCTGTACTCTGAACAACAAATCAGCACCATGTTTATACTTTGCTAAGTTTGAACAGATACAGAATTGGACACTTTGCCCTCCAATTTTTTGTTCTCTTTATTGACTGGGTAAGCAGCCTAGAATCATCTGGGCTTTGTCAGATGAATTCTAGAGTTTCTGTTTTTCTTTATTCGAAAGATTTGTTAGAGTTCCTAACAAATCCATGCTGGGTTTCAGTGGTTGTATTGCTATTCGTACAAATTGACTGGTAACCATTCCAGTGTTCCTGTTGGAACTAAAGTAAATCTAAAGAAATTTTCTTGGCTCACTATTGCAGCCACCCTTTCTCTGTGATATAAACCTGGCCACACATTGTCTGCTCTCAATATTCAAGGATGTTATGCGTGCATATTGGAATGGAATTCTGTCTTAATTGTGTCCCTGGCTACTATTACATGAGTAATTTAAATTCTTTGCTAGTTGCCCTGGTTACAGAGACAAGGGGGTGGAGCTTTCAGCACTATCCATTCACTCTTTCAGTACTGCTTACACTAGTGTTAGTTGTGGTTAAAAAGCCAAGGACAGAAACCACAAGTTCACTTTTTCTTTTTTTTTTTTTTTTTTTTTTTTGGGTTGCTGAGCTTGCTCTGGAGAGGATGTGGGATTGGGACCCTCATCGCTGTTGCCACAGTGCTGCCATCCCCAGGGAGAGAGCCCCTGCAGAGGGGCACGAGCCACACAGAGCCACCATCTTGGCAGCACAGCTCCTCATTTGGATAAACTAGCTTTCCTGATTTTGATTTTTTCCCCTGCTTTCTGTTGTTTCCAGGCTGGGGGAGCAGGAAATTAAGCCATGAGAGCCTCCCTGATATATTGTTTTAGTTTTCCTGAATACCATGTGGCCATAGCGGCCACAGGGCCAGTGGTCATTTTGCCTTTGTCTGGGAAACCACACTAGATACTGTCTTTAGGAAGTGTTTTTGTTTGTTTGGTAGTGAAAATCCTTTTGTGGGTAAAACTCTCTCTTTTGTACACTCTTTTATTAATATTGTTGTGGTTACTGTTTTTTTTTTTTTTTTCAGTAAATTGTGATTCCAACTTATAATATCTCCTAATGTTCCTCCATCATTGGAAGGGGAGGTGAAAAGGGAGCTGCTTAAGTGGGTTTAATTTTCTGGCTGGATTTTGAACCAACACACTCGCTAAATGGCCAGAGTTATCTATAATCACCATATACCTCTAAGAACAAATTAACCATTGCTTTATCTGTCTCCATCTCTACCAAGGCTTCTCTAACTCTAGAATGTCACAAATAACAACTTCCTCTTTTGATACAGATCCTCATGCAAGTCACATTGAAGCTTATGGAAGACAGGGAAGTGAGTAGAAATAGTGACATGGCTTCACCAAAGGCAAATCTGGAGCTGTGCTGCCGGGCTAATCTGGTGACCTTCTTATGATTATGTGACTGCATCAGTAGAGAAGGAAAGATCAACAAATGTTACTTACCTGGTCATTTTTTAAGGCCTTTGGCATAGTGTCCCATCACATTCTTAATGTTAAATTGGAGACATTATGAGTTGATGGATGTTAGATTGATAATGAACTGACTGCATGGTCACATTCAAAGAGTTACAGTCCATGATTCAATGTTCAAGTGGAAACCAATAACCAGTGATGTCCCTTAAGAGTCCACATGGATACCAAAGCTGTTTCACATCTTCATTTATGGCACAGACCAACGGGACTGAGTGTACTGTCATCAAGCTTTTGGATATCACCAAGATGAATGGTACAGTTGATATATTAGAAGGAAGGGACACCATCCAAATGGACCTTAATAGACTTGAGGAGTGGGCCTTTTGGATCTCATGAATATCAACAAGACCATTGCAAGGTCCTGCACCCGGGTCATGTCAATCTCTAACATCAGTACAGACTGGAGGAGGAATGGATTGAGATCAGACCAGAGAAGCAGGACTTGACATCCACAATCCTTGTGGGTGAAAACATTGGATATGATCCAGCATTGTGTGCTTGAAGCCTAGGAATCATATGCTGGGCTGCATCAAAAAAAGTGTGGCCAGCAGGTCAAGAGAGGTGATTCTCTTTATGCTACTCTTATGAGACCCCACCTGTAGTACTGTGTTCAGCTCTGGGATCCTCAGAACAGCAACGACATGAACATGTTAAAGCAAATTCAGAGGCAGGACACAAAAATCATCAGAGGGCTGGAACACCTCTCCTATAGAGAGGTTCTGAGACCTGCGGTTGTTCTTCCAGGAAAAGAGAAGGGAGACCTTACTGCAGCATATCAATACTTAAATATAAGTTGTAAGTAATAAAGAGAGAGCATTTTTACCAGAGTCTGTAGCTACAGAAGAGAAGTCATTGGTTAAAATGGAGAAAAGATTTATATTAGATGGAAGGATGAAATTTTTTACGATGACTGTTGGGAGTACTGAAACAGGTTCCCCAGAGAAGATTTGGATGCCTCATCCCTGGAAGTGTCCAAAGTCATGTTGGACAAGGCCTTAAGTAATGTAATCTGTTGTAAAATATTCCTTATTCATGGCATGGAATTTGGACTAGATAATTTTTGAAGATCCCTTCCTATGCAAACCAGTCTACGATTCTGTGACATTATGAGGTTTTTTTTTGATATACATAGGGCATTTCAAATTAACCTTCCACTCATAGGAATTCAGAAAACTTTTTAGATAGAAAAAAATCAAAGGTCGAGATAGATAAGAAATCATAAGAACAAATAAATTGCAGCATTCAAAAGCCTCTTTTTTTGTGTTCCAGGTGCTACTGTGTACCAGATGTAGTCCTACAGTCAAGGGACAAAGCTCTTAAAATACTGGTATTCAGATAGGATAGAGGACAACTGATTTATCTGGAAATAGTTAAGTCATTGACTACAACAATGAGAAAATATATATTCATAAATTCAGTTTGATATTACTGAGATTTAACAACTGCATAATTATGTAGTCCTATGCAAATATATTAAGGTAGAGGGAGATTTAAGTAGGACATGGCTTTATGCTGCTTTTCTGTAAATGTGGGAGTTTGTCTACATGCATTTAGAAAATATGAATTCCTAATGTGCTATTTGAGTTGCTGTATAATCTGCTTAGAGAAACATAGTTGCATCAGAGCTTTGTCAAGGTATCAGACAGAATAACAGAATTGTAACATCCTTGAATTAAGATAAAATGAAAGCTGTAATTAAGATAGCAGCTTCTTACTACTTTATTAACTTGATTATTTAATTAGGATTGAAAGGCATGCCACATTGAAGCAGAATTTGAATTTTTAATCCTTTTTGGGTTATTTTACTTTCTTAGGTTGCTGAGCAGCAAAAGTGGTTATGACGTGAATGTCTCTAAAATACAGTTTTTAAAAGATTGCCCTTAAACATTAAGATTCAGAACTTGCCAGTGTTTGCAGTGCTAAGTTGTTCTCATGTAAAATACCATGAAAAGGAAAAGGCAAATATTCTCAGAATATTTGTCCAGAATATTGTCCAGATAAAGGGAAAATGGACATCACAGATTTTTGTAATTTCTTCCTGTTGACTTTTTCTTTTTGTTTGTATTCTCAAAATGGACAATTCTGAAATCTAAAGAATATATTTTCCATAGTTTTTTTTTTTTTTTAAAAAAAAAACAACTTCTGCTCAAATCCAGAGAAAAATTTGATTAAAACTTTTTTTTTTTTTAATTTAATCTCTAGTTAAAATCCAGTTCCATGATTCAGTAAAATGCACTTTCAACTCTACATTTTTGAATCATGCTAATAAATCCAAAATGCAAAGTTTGGATTTAAAAAAATCTTTCTTGAACTTGGGATAAAAAAGAGCAAATTTTTGAATCATGACTTGAAAGATGTTCAGCTAAGATCAGCATTTTAAACTTCTATCAAATTTGCAGTTGACATTCCAAAAATGTAGCCCTTCGATGTTGTGTATCAGTACTCACACAGCAAGCCACTTTAAAAAAACACCTGTTTTTTAGGTGAACATTCCAATTACACTCTGTATGCATAAAATGAGGCAGAAAATCACTTATAAAACTGAATTATCTTCTTTGCAACCTGCAGTGTTTTGGAAAGCTGAGAGCATGGAAAACTTCTCAGTATATGATGAATTTTAAACAGCACTCTTCTAACCCTCAGTGCATATTCAAGCTCATCTCCACTGAATGTAGGGCACCGTGGAGAAACTGCTTCTGGCTGTTGTTCAGGTACAGGAATTTTCTGTTGAGCAATCCAACTGTCACAACCCCCATGCACCCTGTCTTGAATTGTATGTGGTGTTGCACTTCTTCCATTCTCTTTGCTCTAAATCTGGGTTAGTATATTAGGGATGCCAAAACTGTGTCACTGTAAGATCATTTATATTAGGGAAAATGGTCTGTGACAGGTGCTATCCCCTACATAATAAACAGGAAAGGCATCATAAACTAAAAGTTCTGTAAGTTAGTTAGCCACCTGATGTCATGATGATCATGATGCTTTCTGGGTCACCCAGAGTAGCTTCTGCTTTAGTCTCAGGTATGAGAACTATCCAGGGATTTTGGCTGGGATAGAAAAGTACAAACGTGAAAACTGTTTCTTTTTCATAAAGGTATTAATAAATGTCTTGATTTTTGGTGACCTACACTGATGTCTGAGAATCTGACAGAATCTTTGATGCCTCAGATATTTTATGTACTATGAAATACAATGAAAATGGTAGAATTCTGTTACCACTTTAATATGAATGCAGGTGGCACTATAAGTGATATTTTCAGAATAAAATGAATGTTCTTGCTTTATTACACTCAATCTGCTATGTGAAATTTTTGTCAGAAGAAGTGTTGGAATGGACTGATAAAACTGTGGTTATAGTCAGAAAAGTGGCTGTCAATGTAGAGCTTGTTATTTAACATATCAGCTATTCTTTGGGTAAATCATGACTACTTTTATGTCTAAAATAGGCTTTTACAACAGCTAACACTAAAGTACTAATTCAGCTATAGAAGACATTGGCTTTCACTCCATTTCATGTAGGTGTTATTTTTGTTGATATTATATTTTACTGTGGTTCAAAAATCCTTATTACAGACAAGAGTCCAGGAGAAAGGAAACAAAATAGATCAATTTTCTAAACTCAGTTTGAATTCATAGGTCTGACAAGGAGGAAAAAAAAATGAGAAAAAACAAGCATAAAACAACCCAAAACCTCCAAAATCATTCTCACACACTGTGAAACTTGTCACTATTTTGTCTCATAGTCAAAATCAGTTTAATGACATCTTATCTATATTCACCAATGTTAAAGGTCCTAATTTCTCCTATAGGTTACATCTACATTACTAGAAATGAGTCAGTCACCTGTTTTCATAAAATACACTTCATTCTCCCTCTCATTATTCTTCCTAAGGAGGGAAAAAAGGTCCTGTCATACATGCTACCTATTAAGAATAATATTTGGTCTATAATAATACCTCTTCTAGGTACCCTCTGGGAAAGAACTCATTCTCATGAGCCAAAACTATGCAAGAGATTAGATGGGGAAGAGTGATGCGAGATTTAGATCTACAGCTTTAGAAAATGTAAATTAAAGTAAGTTGAAGCATTTTTTGTCTGCAAATTATGTTTTAGTGGCATCAAAAGCTTAAAATCTTCTGAACATGTCATTTAAAATTGAAGCCAAAATACTTATTCAATAAAAATATCTATTAGATACCTGAAATAAATAGAGATCAATGTCCATTGGTGCAAAAAATTACAAAGTAAGGCAATAAAAAGTACTTTTTGACAAATCGCTAAGCATTTCCTCATCAAAATTAAATCTCACTGGCTAAAGTAAAAATCCTTACCATTTTTTTTTTTTTTTTTAATAATATGACTAAACAAATTTTTGCTTTTTTGATGAAATTTTAAGTGCCATGACTGTGTTAAGAGTATCATTTTATTGGTTCAGAAGTGCAAGATTTAGCATATGGAGCATTATTTGGCATTGTGCATCTGGTGTTTGTACATGCTGTTGAGAGCCTGGATGGTGAGTGAGATGACATAGCTCAAGAACATTGAGAAGGTTGCTCCCTCTACCACTGTCATCTACACCATCTTCTGGTTCACAATCAGCTGGCTTGGCCAATCTTCTGACTAGCTAGCTAGTTATGGCACTGCATGGATCAAAGAAAAATCAAACAGACCTTGGAAAGGTAATCAGAGAAATTGAAGCAGCTTAGGATTTGATTCAAATGAAACTTAACATGGGTGGAGGGCATAAAGTTAAGGTAGGATTTTGTCAGAAGTCACAAGATATGCTGATTAATTTTGTACAGCCAAGATCTTAGCTAAAAAGAAACTTTCTAATTAGTTATTTTTTGGTCCAGAGTAGAAGCTAAATTAATATTGCAAAAATCAGCATGGTTAACTTAAAAATCAATTGTCTTTTTTTTGATTGCATCAACGTTTGTACCATTGGTGAGGCGATATATATATCTAAAAAGAAGCTGAAATATTCTCAGTTTAATCCATTTTTCATATTGTTAGAATTGTATCAAAGGACTTTAATGTAAAAAAACAATTGAGTCCTGGTAGTAGTCACTGTTGCAAAGCACACATCAAAAGTTCAGTGTAAAAAAAACATATCATGTTTGTTCTCAAAAGAATTTAGTTTTCCAAGCAATAAACATGAATACTTAATTAATGCTTAATTAAAGTTTTCTGAATTTGAATACAAGAAGTAAATAATAATAAAGTAATATCCAAAATTCATGTGATAAAACATTGTTAAAAATAATTTATGAAGTGTCTTGAAAGCTCCTTTTGTGATGAAGTGACATTATATATCCATTGTTTTTCCTCTGAGATCAGACAAGGTTCAAGCACTGTCAATAAAACAACATTCACAGTGCCTTACCCATCCTTCACGTAGTGGCAGACATCATCAATCATTTCCCCTTCAAGAGAAGTTCAGATCTGTCTACGTGAGTTCTATCTGAGTGAACATAACTATTATATTTGAGTATCTTATAAAACGGAACATTAGGGCATGGCTGAACAAGTGAACTGCATTTATCCCTACTCTCCAAAAATTTAGTGATATCCATTTTCCTTTCTTTTTTTTTTTTTTTCTTTTAACTTCAGTCTGTATTCCTGTTTTGAGCTTTTTTTTCTACAGAATAGGCGAATATAATTTAGATTGTGTTCTAACGATTTTATCATCTGAGACTTACAATGTTTTGACTAACATTTATTTTTTCAATTCTGTAAAATGCAAGTCTGTGAGGAAATCAGGATCGTTAATCAATAGAGACTTTTAAGTAACTTTGTATTCATAAATACAGTAAGAATACTTCCAATAGCTCAGCATGGAAATTACTAAGAAGCAGACATGCAGGCATTGAACAGTAAAAAGCAAAATATCACTAGTGAAAGAAAGAGATATTTTTTAACCTGTACTGTTTGAAAGCAAATAACTTGACAAGCTCTCTTTAATTAACAGTATTGGTCAAAAAGTACTGTAGTGTAGTCATTAACATCAGATCTCAATTTTTATCGTACCACTAGAATCAATTACTGCTGTCTCCTTGTCCTAGGGTGATGTTTGTATCCCCATTTGTGTGTTCTGCTATGTTGGATGTTATGTTCTGTGCCTTCGAGACTGGCTCTGAAGGGCGAATGTTTTGTTTTGTTTCTGTTACCAGTCTGCTCCCCCCATGGCTGGTGGGACACAGAGACGGGGCAGTACATAGTGTGGCTTTTGTTTTTTGCTGGTCTCTTTTTGCTTGGCTTTAGCTCTGGTTTCTGCTTTTGCTCCTGCTCCTGCTTTGCTTTGCTCTTGCTTTGTTTTTTTCCCCTTTTTCCTTTCTTGTAACTACTGGAACCTGCTCTGGACTGGGACCTGGGAACACCCTGTGGCCAGCAACAGCCATCCCCAGCGCCGGAGGGAGTGACAACAGAGCGACCACCCCCAAGAGAGACTTTCTGAATTTGTCATCTTTTTCAGAGCAGTGAAAGAGTGTTGTCAGCCGGTATTGTTCATTTTGTGTGCTGGGAGTGCTGTGCCTGTTAAATAAACAGGTTCTTTCCACTTCTTTCCGAGGGCTCATTCCCGAACCAGCTGGGGGTAGGGGCCATGTATGTTTGCTCTCGGGAGGTCCCCTTTGGAGGTTTTCTCCCAAATTCGCCCTAAACTAGAACACTCCTTCTTTGGAATAAAATAATCTCATTATTTGTCTCCCATGAAGATTACCCGCTGACAGTGATGTCCTGGCTACAGAGCAGGTTGGTGTTTCCGCCTGGTTTCGAATTGTAACCACGACATTAACCTATTGCCTGTTGCCTGCTTGTAAAGAAACAATGCTACAGCACAGGCTGAAGAGTCTTCACTATAAGGAGAAGAAATTACCTCAAAGGGGAAGCAACCCATCCCTACAGTCTTTGCAAAAGAAGTAACCAAATGACATATTCATTCAAAACATTAATTTAACTCTGCCTTTACCAATTTTATGGAGTAAATTTTTTATGATCCTGACTACCATAGACGACTTAGAAACACTGGTGCCCTCATGTTAGTCATCTAATGTCAGTGAGAAACACTGATGCCCTCATGTTGGTCATCTATTATCAAGTTTCCCCAGTACTCTTTACTTTCTCTGACAGAAACAGAAAGTTCCTTGGAAATCATATAGCACAAGATGGAAGGAAGAAAAACAAGTTACTTCATACTATTTCTTTCCAGGAAAAAACTGGATACTCACTAATTGTAGACACTCCAGCCAGTTTGTTAACTTGTTTTCAAACAATCATAATTTTCTACATGCTATTCTAAAATATAACTTCATACTTTCTTTTGGAAAAGCCAGATATGTCACAGATTTATTCTGCTAACCACAAGGAATATGTTTCTGAATATCACACGGCTTCTGTTGCTCTTCTTACTTTAAAGGCCTTTTGTTTGGAAAGCTTTAAACTTATTCCTCACAGAATGATAACTGGTGATAGTTTTCCCAAAAGATTAACTGAGAATTTTAGACGTTTTCTCCAAGAAGCAGGCAGATAGCTTTTAACAATCTGAAGTAGTGATTTTAGATCAGTGATCAAGTATTTGGACTTGTGCACAGCTATTTGGATAGCTGACCTATCAAAACCTCCTAGTTGTTCAGGATAGGATTTGTACAAGTAGCACCATGCCATGCCATGCCGTACAATATAGTTATTTGATTTTATTTCTGTATATAACTCTGCCCTGAAATGGACTCCTGGCAGGACTGGTGGGATTATGGAGAGAGGAACTGGATCTAGTTTGCTGGAAGGATTTGTAAACCTGTGGAAGGGATATAAGTTGGGGCAATTTGTGGGAAAACACAGCTCCTGAGAAGGACTGACATTGGAGAAATTATTGGAGGACTCCCTGATGTGGGAGGAACCCCACGCCAGAGCAGGGAAAGAGTGTGAGGAGTACTTCCCCTGAAGAGGAAGGAGCAGCAAAGACAACTTGTGATGAATTAACTGCAACCCTCATTTCTTGGCCCCTGCACTGCTGGTGGGATGAAATTATAGAATTCATCAGTAGAGTTCAGCCCAAGAAGAACAGATGGGTCAGGAGAAGGTGTTTTTAAGATTTGGCTTTATTCTTCATTCCCCTACTCTGATTTGAGTGACACTAAATTAAACTAGTTGAGTTTAATTTAAACTCCCAAAGTTGAGTATGTTTTGCCTATGACAGTAAGTGGTGAATGATGACTTCCTGTCCTTATCTTGACCCATTTCATTACATTTTCTCTCCTCTGTGCAGCTGAGGAGGGGAGAGAACTAGTGGCTTTAGTGACCCCCTGTCATCCAGCCATGGTCAATCCATCACACATGGTCTCACCACGTAGAGATGGCTCCTTTATTTAGAATCCTACCTAGTACTGTATATAGTGCACAGAAAGACACCAACTTACCGTGTAAGGCCAGAAAAGCAGGAAATACAAACAAATTCTTCGAGATAATTTTTAGATGAAAAGGAGATAGGAATCTTCTCAGGCAGAAGAAAAGAAGAAGAATGAGATTAGTCTGTGACAACAGACCATATTTCTAAAAGGTATTTTAATTTGGAAGAGATTTCAAAGTTTCTGAACTCTTTAGTTGGACAGTTAGTACAGGAGAAGGCCTCATCCAAAGCTGATTGTAATAAACTGAAAATCTTCCACCAGTTACATTAGGCTTTGGAACAAACCCAGGTTTTATGATGTATGTTCGTAATTTGCAAAGTCCTATTTCCCTTTCAGTTATACTATCTCATAAGGCAGATCTTGTAGATAATTATACAAGCCTGAAATTCGTAAGCAGAAGTCATAAAACTGTTGAACCAATCATGTAAAAAAAACCTCAGGAAAAAAACTGCTCTGTGACGTTTCTGAGCTGCAGTCAGAACTGAAACCTCCCTCTCGTTCTGAATCAGCCCTGGACACAGCAAAACATGTCCTTAAATCAGCCACTGATGCGAGGCACTGGGATTAGGGACATTAATGCACACATCCATCTCACATGAAATTTTATTTTTAGCATCTGGAATAGTAAAAATATAAATGCATCAATGACTTAAGTGGAAAACGGATAGAAAGAAGCTTTTCAAATGCACAAGTGGAGCTGGCTGCTACCACTATTGCCTTACACAAACTTTCCATAAAATTTCTTTTTGTGCTCTTAAATTATGGCTTGGCAAAAGAATATCTGCAAGTGAACTGTAGCAAGTAATAGGTTTTTATGCTATCCTCTATCAGATGCCATTTATAAAATGAATTCTTTAAGGGGTTCTGAAAAAGGGCAAATCCCATTGATTGCTTATGTTTAAAACAGAAAAACAAGCACCTGAATAACACAGAGAGTAATTCTTTCCAGAGACAGAATTACTTCTTTTCTAGCTTGAACAATACAATATTTTGTTGTACTGATAATTTCTTACAAGGACAATTAATGGTCATGTGTTTTATTATATAAATAATGATTAAAATTTTCAAATTACAACATGTGGCATAGGATATTCTTGCAATGTAATTTGTGCAGATTTTATTAAAGAGTCAGACTAATATCCTTCTAAAGATATGGAATAGTCAATTACACTGTATAATTTCTAATGACTATGGGGAACTCTAAATGCTTGATGCCTAAAATTATAATGATGTGTTGCTGCAGTCATTATGTGAAGATTACCACTTTGATGGGCTGTGCTGATCTCGTTTTTATCATTGCTTTTATTTTCTTTAAAGCCATCTCCACTATACATAACACACAAATGTTTTTTATAATAGTTTGGAGATAGGGAATTTATTTTTACAAATAATTAGATATTTTTCTATTTTTATTCACATATCTTTTGACTCACATAAATCAATGTGATAACTACAAGCTAAACATTTTTTAAAGTATCTATTTGCTATATAAATTTTGAAACAAGCCTTTCATTGACTCCAACAATGCATTGTGTTCTGAGATACAACTACAGTCATTTTCTTAGCTGCTGATATGTTATTTACCTGTGTTTACTGTCACTTTCTGATCTATATAAAAGGCAAAAAGACTATTCAGAATTAAATCTTCCTTCAGTAGAATGTGTCAGAAAAAAGTATTTTCTTGCTATTAAGTTCACCTCTGATAGGAGTTGCAACACACAGTCTGATAACACACCAGTGACAATGTACACCTGCCATGGTTAATAGCTGTCATTTCTTTAAATCTTCACTGTATTTCAAGTCTGAATCTGTGCTGCTTTGAAATCATAAAGGAAGAGCAGCATATTGATATTCAGAAAACAGATCTTTCAGGATAAAATTATTTAAGGTTATAGTTCACATTTTATTGCTTTTACATACATATTTTAGGAAAAATACTCACAAAATTTGTTTATAAGAGTCAAGAAGTTGACGGCAGCAACCTTTTTCAGTTTTATTTTTTTCAAGGGTGGCCTGTTATTCTTTTGTTTTTTTCATTTTTCTTTCTTGCATAGAGTATGTAGGGTTTTTCACAGAAGACATATTGAGTTATTAGTCAAGAGAATTGCACACCAATACTTCTTTATCTGAATGTGAGCAGACCAATGATCTTTTGATACAGAGTCCTTCACACCAAGACACCTTGACACTTTAAATTAATATAATAAGTAATACCAGCAGGCTGCAGTTTATTAGCCCTTGGAGAGTGGAATTTACTGGAACATAGATTAGGGTAACCACTGGGAAAATTCTTAGGCCATTTCAGTTTAGCACAGCATAAATTCTCAAGCATGGGTCCCAGTGTTTTACTGAATAAAAATGTCTCTTGAATTCAGGTTCTTTCCAGACAGTGATTTCCCAGCCTGCAATCAGTTTATATCATATATCACCCAGCTTCGGTCCAACTTACCCAAGACAATCTGATAGCTGCAAGACTGAAGGCACATTAATACTATTTGAAAACCATTGTCACCCAAAGTTTTGCTTATTCTTTTTAGATTTTAAATTTGAACAGGTTTTGGAAATGTAAAATAGACAAATTAAATAAATTTCAGAACACTGTAACTTCATGAATTTTGACTGCAAGGCTTTTCTATTTTTCACCAATTAATATTTTTTGAGATAGGTAGCCATTTTTTCCAGATCATCAACATGTTCCCATTGGTACAGTGATGGTGAGATATGATATTAAAGCACTTTGTAGTTTTAAAACCAATTGTAAATTTATTTATAATCTTTGCAGATCCTCAGTTTTTCTAACCTTAAGAGAGACATAAAAATTAGTCTGTTTCCTGGGGATGTGCTGATAAACAGCATCCCTTTTTCCAAGAAAAATAATGCAATACTGTACAATCACTTCTCTTATGTGAAGGCTTCCTTTCTATCATCAGAGCAAGTGAATTATAAATCACATGTGTGATAAACTACAGAAAAGGAAAAACAAAACTGCATCTTTCTAGGGAAATTATTTCAAAGCCCAGTTAAACAAATCTATGAGTAATAATCAAGGATAAGAGGAAAAAAGGTATCATAAGCACAAAATTGATTCAAAAGAAATTTAAATGGTTTAAGATTAACAAATTTGAGATTCATTTTTTAGGCTAGATTTTGTAAAATCTTCAAACAATTTGAGATATTGCCAGTTTTGAGACATGGTGAATGAATATTATTTAAAAAAACCAACAAAAATCCAGTACGGGTTTAGTTCTGAAGGGTAACAATCAAACAAACAGTCCCACTCAACTCTTTCCTCCCCATCCCCCCCAACACAAGAATAAAACCTCCTACCTTTTACACTGTGTATTTATAGAGAAATAGCTGTCTAGCTAGTTATTCAGAGAATTCACCACTTTCCTATTGAAGAATCCTATCCTATCCTTTTGTTCTAAAATAAACAAAATTTAAAGGTAGCTGATAGATGATATGAAAAGATGAAGGAAAGAAGCACATAACTCCAGAAGGCCTCCTGGGGACAAATATAAAGAAGCTAAAGGTGAAGGACATGGGATTTGTGATGGGCTGACCCTGGCTGGACATCAGGTGTCCACTAAATCCACTCTATCACCCCCCTCCTCAGCTGGACAGGGGAGAGGAAATAGAACAAATGGCTGGTGGGTTGAGATAAGGACAGGGGGAAATCACTCAGCAGTTACTGTTACTGGCAAAACAGCTTTGACCTGGGCACACTGGCTTAATTTATTGCCAGCTAATGAGTCCTTAAGCAATTACGAGTCATACATCACAAGATTCAAGATGTATAAAAGTTCATGGGACCTGGAGTGGACCACTGAAAGTGCTGTGGTCTGGATAGTGACACTGGAAAGATGTCATCTTTAAAGGGTGGCAATCATGGTAATCAAGGAGGGTGCTTGGTGGCCTGTCACTTCCAACCTACATGATTCTGTGGAATGCAGTTCGGTCATTCTTGGCCAAGGCATGTCAGTCTTCAGTCACTGGTAAGGAAAATAGAATGTGAAGGGGTTTGCCTACCCACTTTTCTTCCATGGGAAAATGCAGGTTTCCATTTCCATTTTCCACTGGATGGGAGCTAAATGCTTTGTTGTACAAGGAGAGTTACTAAATGAGGGATGGTAGGTCATAGAAAATTCCTTTAAAAAAGTTTAAAGGGAAAAGTAGGAAAGGAAGTAATCAACCCTTTGTCATGCCTTTAGGGATAATTTGTTTTGGGTGTGACAAGAACTCTTGCAGAGCTTAAGAAAAATTAAAAACAGAGATGCTGGACCCAGCATGCAAATTGCAATAAGCTGTAAAATACATCAAGTATATTTTGCTTTCTAAACTTGCAGAAAAAAAAAATCTTGTACAGGACTAAATTAAAAATTTGGTATGCCTATGAAACAAATTCTCTCTTAGAATTTGTTTGGAAACTTTTGATGACAATCATTGGTGAAAAAGCCTTTTTGTTATTTTTCCACTGTCAAGGTGAAGAAAAAATGTAGAATGCAAGAATATAAGCATGAAAACAATGGCAATGCAGAAAAATGAAAAAAAAAATCAACTATTTTTTTTTTTTCTGAAGTGCCATCTCTCTTATATCTAGAGAGTCAGAAATGTGAAGGTCTTCATGTTCACACTCTCAGAGCAGTCCACACTTTTTTTAGTTCTTACCACAATACCCCGAAAAATAAACTAAGAATAGCAGGAGCACTGCATAACGTTTATATAGAAAAATTATATGTGCTTGAAAAGATAGTGTTTGTTTTCTTCTATGTACCCAAATTTTATAAAGAAAAATGAGTGGGCACTGAATGATAAAGTTCAACTAAAAAGGACAGTACAAGGTCAAATGACCATTTCCCTACAAATAGTCTAAATTACAATTTATTGCTGCAGAAATTAACTACTCAAGCACTAGTATCAGCAGACAGAAATCTGAGTTTCTTTCAGAAATTAGGTAAAAAATGCATTTTTAAAATGTTGTATTTCTGTCATAATTACCATCCAAATTGTGATAGGGTTTTTTTTGTTTATGAAGAATTATCTTATTTTTTGCAGTATGGTCCCTAAAAACGCTGAAAGATAATCTTAACACTGATGATATTTCCATCTGTTAATCCAGGAACCCAAAATATTTCCACACAAATTTTCACCCAGAAAAGAAAAATGTCATATATGCCACACAGAAATTAAGTTATTTCTTTTCCTTGGAAGATAAGGCAGCTGGATCACAACCTGAATTTTCCTTTTTTGAGAACAATAAAGAATTCCCTATTTTTCTCAGCCTTTTGTTGGATGCATTTTGAGTTACTTTTATTGGTGTAAACTTCTTGATCCTAAATGCTGACCGGAAAAGCTAAGCAAAACAAAATCCCAGTATTGATTCTGAAGAGAAACTAGCTGTTACATCTAGAGTCTTTATTTGGTGCTACTTCTAGACACAAACTATCCTGAGGTCTTCAGCCAAAACATGAGGATAACTTCCCACATTTAAGTATTTCTGGTTGCAGTATTCCTCCTGCAATTGTAAGAGTTTATTCAAAGAACAAACTGGAAGATGTCTATCCTGAGACTAGGACCCAAATCTAAATATTCCTTACTCTGGACAAAGACCAAACCCATGAAGGATAAAACTGTGCAGAAAAAAAATTAACTTACTTTGTTTAAGAATTTTACTTTTTTTCTTTAATGAATTGTTTATTTTTATGAAACTGAAGTGTTAACTTGACACTTTCCTCACTTTATGACTGAAATCTGCTGTGAGAGTTGTAAGGTCACTCTCTGTGTTTGATGACTTTGTTTCTTTTATTTCCTTCTTTTCCACATCATTGTCCTCTGTTAATCCTGGTACACTTCTTATTGAAAGCAAATCCTGTTTCTTTTTTAACTTCTTCTTTTTTTAAATTAGCCAAGTGGTCAGCTTTAAAGCCTATGGGAGATGAAGGTCCCATGTCTGGAGATCAACAACTTCAGGTGAACAATTTTGAATCCAGGAAAAAAAAAAAAAAACAACTAAAACCAATCAAAAGAGAAACCCCCTCCAAAACCAACCAACCAACCAACCAACCAGCCAGGAAAAACAAGAACAGACTAGCAAATTCTTCACCCTCTTTTTTTTTTTTTGTTAAAGAAAGCACATCAAATCATAATGCCTCAAGCTCAATATGCATTTTCTTTGTGTATTTCTGCTATACAGTAACATTGTTCCTAACTAGCATATTTGGTTGTACCTCAAAAAAAGTGATATTATAATAAAGGAAGGAAAACAAAAGGCCATGTAGGAAAGCTTATTAAAATACACAGCGGGAGGTGCTTTATTTTTTTATGGGTGGATAAATCTACCAACATTTCAGCTTTCTAATGCATATTCTTTATTTTATTGTTAACATGGAAGATTAGCAGCTTACAGAGTGCTCCATGAAAACTAAATCAGTGTTTCTTTCTCTGACAGATTGTTGAGTGAGATTTTATTAACATTTTAATTACATGAATTGAATGAAATGTAAATATATTATGAGCTTTACATACCTCTAGATTCACAGGAAATGAAGTAGTTTTATTGAAGTTATTTTTGAAAATGAAAAGGAGAGGAACAATTCATTCCTTGAGATGGTGGCTGAACAGATGTTATATAAGAAGTCTACTAAAGGAAAGTTATTTAAAGAAATCTACTGAAGAAAAGCCTGCTAAATATAATATTTTATATATATTTTATACTAAGGCTTTTTTTCAAACAAAAATGTGTGCTTTGGCTACTTAATTTAGGAATTTTGAATAACAAAACCATTTAAAAAATAGAGTTCATATCAAAAAAGAATGTGAACATCAGAGAATACAGAAATTGTAATAAATGGTTTAGGATGATATACTAAAGACTAAAATGCTCATAATTTCCTTTGAAAATGTAATCCTAACTGGGGGGGCTAAACATGCTGTATATATATTAACCATTGTAGGCTGCCTTAATACTTAGCAGAAAGAAGTTACTTTCAGGAACCTATTCTTCTCATCATAAAATATGTGCATGAAATCTTGGAGATTTTTTTCCTTTAACAGTGTTTAGCTCGTGATGTTGTCTTTAAGTAAGTCTATGGTGACTGTCTCATTCTTTTAGAAATCTAATGACAGCAATTAAATCACTCAATTCTCATAGATCTTCACTACAAAACTATTTCAGATGCATTTAACAATTTTATTGACGCAGACATAAGACTCTTAAAATAAGTTTGTTCATCTCTCCTGTTCAGGATTCAAGACATTTAAGTATTCATCTTGATTCATTTCTGGGATAAATTCAGAAAGCATAGATAAATCACTGGATTTTTAATCCAGCTACAAGACAGAAGCCTACTTTAATCAAAAATATTCAATAGCAATCTTGCCTGTATGTCAAACCTCATGCACTTCTGGATCAAAAGTTTGCATTCTAAGCCCTCAAATTTTTGCCCAAAACAGCAAGTACATTGACAAAGAAAATCTTAGGTAAGCACAGAATCTGTTTTTATACTACTATACTTACAGTTATTTACCTGCATGCATGTTGTGGGAATCAAGACATCTGTGACTCTTTGCAGAAATAATAGACTGAGGCGGAATAAGAACTGGACAAAAAGCACCCAGGTCTGTTTGATCTAGTAACAAAAGCAGTTGATGCAGGAATACATATATATTCTATTTTCCTGTTATGGTTCTTTGTAGAAGAAAATGTCAGAATAAGAAATATAAAACCATTACATCTGTGGAGTTCCAGTTTTGGAATCTGCGCCAGGTCGAAAACAGATACGGCTTTGGACATGTTTCTTTACTGAAATGTGAAAACTTCAGAAAGAAATAATTCATCAGATCAAAATTTTATTTATTGGTACTTGAAATGTGGATGTTTCTAGCAACCTACTGAACTATAATTCTCAGTACCTCAGCTATTGAATAGACTCATGTGAGAAAAGGCTCAGTAAGAGAATTCAAGGGATTTACTCAAACAATGCATGATTAGAATGTAATTGCTGCCAACACTTGGCAAATGTATTTTTTTCCAGTGGAAAAGCACCAAAATATACGACTGAAAATGGTGGACTAAAGACATAATCAGAAATGTATCCTTGATACAAATTAGATATAAATGTATTTAGGAGACTGGCATCACTAGTACATTTGCCACCTTGTTCCTGGTTCAGAGACAAATGTTCTGTCAGAAAAAAGGTTCAGCATGCAGTCAAGTGTGTGATTAGATTGTCATTTTTTCCCCAATCAGCTGCATGACTGTTAGCAGCCATTTAGATTGCTAAAATTCTGCCCTTGGCAAACAAGTTTGGAGCTGTTCTCCATTTCTGGTCCAACCTGATTTGAAGTGATATCAAACAAAAAATGTCATTTTTTCCTCTCAGAAACCTGTAATGCAGACATCACAGGCAAATAAAAGAAACATTGTTTGACTCATTAGCACCATCATAAAAAGACTGTTAAATAAAATTTACTGAAATATTTGTGTCACCTAAGATTTCTTGCCCTAGCAGATATATCAATCCAGTCATGGATTCATCACAGGAAAATGAGGAAGATTGTCAGTATTATGAATGAAAAAATGCAGTAACTTAAATTTATCACAGAAAAGAAGGGCATTAAAGATATTTTCTGGTTTAGATATCTAAGACTTGCTTGTCTCCAGCAAGTGTGTGACACAGTTGTTTTCTATTTGCTGAAAAATATTCTTACATTTTTTCTCAACTCTTATCTGCTAAAACTCTACAGTTCTTCAGGATTTTTCTGAATGTCCTTATGTCTTCACTGAATTTTCTTGGGAAGACCTCATTTTATCGAGTCTTAATGAGTCAGTTAACTAGACAGTTAACTAGTTTATCTAGACAGTTAACTCTAATTGCCTGTAATTAAAAAAAAAATTAATTACCAAATCAAAACTTGGGGTGGGGGGATGATAGTTAATAGACCACCTTATACACCTGGAAAAACAGGCTAATGTTTTGACCTGCAAGAACCTCCTTAGGTACCACTATTTTATATATATATATATATATATATGTATGTATGTATGTATGTATGTATGTATGTATGTATGTATGTATATATATGTATATGTATATGTATATGTATATATGTATATATATGGTTCTTAAGGTTGTGGTTTTTTTGTATATTATAATGTTTTTGAAGTAACTTAAATAGTACCTTTACTCTGCAATTTATATATTTCAGTATATGATCTATGAACTTTCAAAACCCTCATCTTTAAAAGCTTAAACTGAAAAGTCTTTGAAAGAAAGCACCTTTGAAAGAATTAAAGGAAGCTTTCAGAGGAAAGTCTTCATAATTACACATTGACTGAGTATCAGTAATCAAAGACCATTTTCTTTAAATATCTACTTCCTCTGATTGTCAGTTTAATAAAAGGCTCTAGGATAGTGATGTTTTTTAGAAGAAAATAGTAATAAAATGACAAAGGTTTCCTTTGCTCTCTTGAATTGTCCTGGACAATTTACCAGTTTTGATTAGAAGTGATCAACTGGTTAACCCCTTGCCAGTCCCCTCCTTTAAAATGATTACAACTTATTTCACTCTCTATTGAAATATGTATCTTTAGTATATCATTTGTATAAACTGTGCAAAGTCCTTGGATTACTGCACATAATAACCTGTGATTAAACAGAAAGAGCTTATGGAAACATTTCAAAATAATGCTTGGTTCAGTTCATAATGATTTTCCTGGTTGTAGTGATACTTAATAATCTTGATATTAATACTCAAAACCCTTGACTAGCTTCAGTACTAATTGCATATGAGACTATTTCTCAGCTCTTCAGCCTATGAGCCATATTGCCAAGTGACACTGTGTTGTGGCTCATGTTTGTTTTAGTTTAATTCAGTTGTTGTTAAGATTTAATATTAATGGTTTGTTCTCCTGTTCTCCCCCATGTTCACTCCCAAGTTGGTTTATTCCCAAAGTTGTGTCCTCCCACCTGTTTCCCTTTAAGGCTTTTCCCTGCCTCTGTTCCAGTTGTTTCCCTATCAATCGTGGTTACCCAACCCCTTGTTCCAGCTCCTTCCATGCCAATCCTCCCCAGAACCAATCCCTCTACCGTCCCTTCCCCTGAACGTTCTGGGGTGTCACCCAAACCTCGATATCCCATTGGTGCCCATGACCCCTTCCCTCCTCCCATCTACCCTGATTCATCCCAAGACCCATGACCCAATCCTTCAACTCCACCCCGAGTTAGCCCCGTTGGACGATGTGTTGTACCCACCCCTCGTTTTGTAGCTGTATAAAATCCTGTGCACAGAGCTGCACAGGGCTCTTCTCGAGGATCAATCTGCAATTGATTCATCTGCACCCAGGAGCATCGGCTCTGAAGGTTCACCTGAAGGCACAAACCCCACGCCTCAGCTGTTCCCCACACTTGGCGCGGTGCCGGTGTGCTTTAAGCTAGCCTGGGCTCCGGTCAGCCGTGCCAACGCTGTGGTAATGGGGTTCAAATTAAAATTCAAGATGGATCTGAGTCCAGGAAAGTATTCAAAATGTCTTGCTATGAAATCTACCTTCAAAAGAAAAGACTGAAACAGAGTATCTTGACTAAAATGTAAAATATGTTTTTCTGTATAGTAAGTTAAGTAGATTTTCAGTCCTAAGTGGCAAGTGCTGATTGCATCTCATCAGGGATGTGTCCATTTTATTAACAACTGCTTTAGAAATACATGAAATGGAAAAAAAATGAAGCAAGTTGACTGAATAATACCTAAAAAGAACTGTAAATCATAAGTTCTTAAATTCTAAATGATTGTGAATTATGAAAATCAAGAACAACAAATTAACAAAAGAACACCTTTAACTTTCCTCTCTGTGATATTAACGTAAAATTATTAAAAGAATTGAAAAAGAGTTATGAGTTACATAGGTACCATAATGGTCTATGTGTAGGTGAAATAGAGGTAAAGGTATTAACATTCCTGGTCCAGCAGTTAGAGAAAATTTTTAAGAATTATGTGTGGTGGTGTGCTTTTTATGTTTTATATTCTTATTAATATATTTGTACTGTTCAGTGGTTTGTTCCGTGCGCCCCCCTATGATCTTTCCCCTGTCTAGTTTGTCTCAACTGTCATTACTAGATAATTCTCTCAGTTTGGCGACTCCCAGACCCTGCCTGTCACTCTGTGACCACACCTGTCACCGAGAAGGTTCTGCTGGATTCACAGATTGATTGGGCAGAGTCAGGGCTGTCTCCTCCCTGGTTTTCTCTATTCGTTACACCTGTTGTCTGTTTGCCAGAGAGCCATCCCCGCTGATCCCTGACTGGTCCCTTGTGAAGCCCTACCCCTGAATCCTCCCTCTTTTTTAAGGTACTGCACCCTGGTGCTGGCTGGCTCCTGTGTGAGGCTGCCTGGGCTGTTGGGTGACTGTGTTTGTTCCTCACGGGACAAATAAAGTCCTCTGCTAAACCCTGCCGGAGCCTCCCTCCTTCTTTCCTTCGCTACAGTCGTTTGCTGCTGGAGGAGCTAGCCAAGTTCCCAAAGTGTCGGCGAAGATCACACTGCTTCCGAGCTGATCCTCTGCTGCCGTGGTTCCAGGGCTAGCCACGGGCAGACACACACTGACACCACTACAATTATGAATATAACGAAACATTTCTTCTGCCTTTAACTGAAAACTTATGACAGAATTTTCTGTAAGAATCTGCCTTTGTAACTTGCAGCTTTTGTGATTTTCATACTTAAATATGTAATTGTCCTTCAGCATTTTACAGCTGTTCAATATTGGCATACAATACAGTATGCCACAAAGACAATTATTTAATAACACATCATTTTGAGGATTGCTGCAAGTCACCAAGACAGAAGTGGAAAATGACATCAGCTTTATATTAGTTTCTAATTCACTAATTAGGTGAAGGTGAAAAGAGTTTCTGTGCCATTTCATGCACAATCCCAAGGAAATAATGAACTGAATCATAGAATCATAGAATGGTTTGGTTTGGAAAGGGACTTCAAAGATCATATAGCCCAACTCCCATTCTAAGAGCAGAGATATCTTTCACTAAACCAAGATGCTCAAAGACTCATCCATCATGGCCTTGAACACTTTAAGGGACGAGCTTTGCACCATTTCTCTTTGTAACTTACTTCAGTGTCTCATCATCCTCATCGTAAAAAATCTCTTCCTTATATCTCATGAGACCCTACTCTCTTTCCATTTAAAACCTTTGCCCCTGTAAAAAAAATGGTTCCATTTTTTTTTTAAAGCTCCCTATAAATATCGCAAGCCTGCAGTATGGTCTCCACAAAGCCTTCTCGTCTCTTCTTTCTTTCAGAGGAGAGGTTCTCCAGCTCTCTAATAATTTTCATGGCTCTCTTGTGAATTCACTCCCATGTCTTTCCTGTGCTGAGGAGCACAGAGTTGGATACAGTACTCCAGCTGGGGTCTCATGAAAGCAGAATCACCTTCCTGGACCTGCTGGCCACACTGCCTCTGTGTTGCGGTACAATTTAAGAAAAAAAGACCAGATATTTGTGGAAAGAATATCAGTGAGAGTTAGAAGAATTGGCTTCCAGTTCAGAAGGGCTTAATGTTGCTTTTACTGGCCTCACCATAAAATGAAAGAAGCTTATGTCATAGGAAAGGAAACAGCATTGATTAGAACTCTAACAGGATTAAGATGCTAAATTAAATAAAGTACAATATGAGCAATTGAATCTATTGTAGTCAAATTACATTTTCTATATCATTTTACAATGTTTATTCAACATGAAAGAAGGAATCCTCTACTTAATAAGTAAGTTGCACCATTAAATGAAAGCCAGCAATCAATTAGAGGTCTAAAAGAATCATAAACAATTTAACAAAGTTTTGGATATTTTAATTGCTTATGCTTCTCTTTTATAATCACTTTAAAACATAACTTATCTTTTTCCAAGTGTCTGAATATTGTGTACATTCTCTTGGGAAATCTGAAGCTAAATTAAATTTTCAATTATAAATACAAACATCTGTGTCAGAAGCACTTAAATTATATGATAATAAAAGACAGGATTTATTGTTCATGTCTTTTGTGTCTAAAAAAACAAACCCCATATCCTTTACAAGCTTTCCCCATCATATACAACAAATAACTAACTTTGCATATTAATTGTTTCTTTTATCCTGAAAGTAAAATGACAAGTAAACGTGATATTTTTAAATACAATCATGACTACCTGCAAATATTCCAAGCGTGATAAAATACAAACTCCCAAATTTCATTTCTCCTAGTGAACTTTATTTAGCATCTATACCTAGTATTTAAAAACTGAATCATCAAAAATGTTTAAAGGTTCAGTTTATAAATAGAATAAGTAAAATAGCTTGTGCACAATTCAGACAATTTACCAGAGAAAAGGAAATTATAATTTTGTATTTTATAACCAAAAATGTTAGGTGGGCAGTCAGAATAAGACCCATTTAACGCCAGAGAATCAACATCATTCCAGTTCTCTTGTTTTATCTACAGCTTTCCAGGTTTTATCTACCATTCAGGTATGAATTGCTTCTTGTTTCTTTCTTTCTATGTTTTTTTTTCTTTAATGAGAATAACGCAGCAAAAATAATGGCTAGGTGTAGGAAAACAAGAACTGCCTGGAGCTAACGGCTATTCTTTACCTTTTTCTTTCATGGGTAGTTACAAGTTGCAATGCAGCATCATAAAGATGAATTTCCTTTAGCACTGCTGTCTGGTGCTATTTAAGATTTAGGAAAAGAAATCAGTCTGTTACTGACCTGCTAGAATTCAATAGGTAACATCTAAAGATGGAGGTGATGGGAATGAAAACAATAATTGCAGCATAAAGATCCAAAATTCTCAGAGATGCAGTTTCCTAAAAGTGGATAAAAGTATCCTATGTTGCTCTAGGAAGTACATATTTCCCAGTACAGTGAGAATTTTGAAATTTTGTATCCAGGTACAAATAATCCATTTTCTGCGAATCTCTGGAGTCTGTGCACCACACTCCCTTGAATCCTGTATCAGAACCTGATGATTTTAAGTTTTTATTTTTCCTTAGGTTTTGACTACAGACAGTTGAAATTTACAGTCTGAAGTATATTCATCAAGTAGTGTAAGCATTGCATTAACCAAATTATGACTTCCTGAATTATATGTGAATCTAATGAAAAGGCCTGGAGGGAAAGAAAATACAAGAAAGTAAAAATAAAAGAGAGACATTCTACTTTCATTCAAATGTAATGGAGTAAAGAGCATTCTGAAACTTAGAACTTAAGGAAAACTAACAAAGCCATAAAGTATCAAGAATTAATTAAACTCTGCCCAGCATACAGTAATATTTTGTTGAATTAATTATTAATTAAAACAAAAGTTAACAAATTGTTAATTTTGTTAAAAGTGAAGCAATTCCAGGGTAGTTTCTCTCATTCTGTCAATGGAAAATCCAGGTTATTTAAACAACTTGAATTTCAGTACTGCATCTGCACTGCAATTGAAGGCATTTTTCTGTTTCTTTGGTGGTTTGTGGTTGTTTTGGTTGTTTTGCTTCTGGTTGGGTTTTGTTGTTGTTGTTTAGTTCAGCTGAGTTTAATTTAGTTTTGGTTTGTTTTGGTTTGGGTTTGGTTTGGTTTGGTTTGGTTTGGTTTCTTCAGTGTTGATCTAAACCCCACCATTTGTTGTAGGTAATTTACATTAAAAGTAATATATGTATGAATGTTTTTGCAGACCTGTAACCAAAAGATTTTTGTCAGGACTCTCAAGCATTGAGAAGTGCAATGCAGGCCCAAAAATAGTTCTGGCCTCCACAGACAGCTCCAACTTCTCAACAACCCTGGGGCATCCATGAAGCCTTTTAGGTCACTTGGAAAACATGAAGACTTATGTCGATGTGTTCATATGATAATGGTAATGAACATAGACATTCTCTGTTGCTGTGCATCCCACTGTGTGATTCTGAACTTCTAACTTAGCAGGAATACCTGCATATACCTTTAGAGGTCTATGATTTTAGTGTGCTTTGGATTGCAAAACAAGGACAAGCCATTGAGGTCTCATTTTGCTTACCAGTTCACTGGCTATGCTGAGACACAGGTCCTATCAAAATATGTGTTAAAAAAACAGAACAATATCAGCAACAATACCATGATTCAATGCTGAGCGAGAAGAGTCACTGGAACTGGCATAGAAAAATGCTCGTACAGATATTAGCACCAGCACATTGTGAGGAAAATATTGTCTGAAAAACTTTGCAGGGTAACTCTGGTATATACAAAAAAAAAGTTGTATTTAACCACATCTTACATTCAAGTTTAAAATATACTTAAATCGTTTTCCTCTTTCTTTTATTTTCCCCCACGACAAGAAGATACCTTCAAATACAGATAAAGTCACAGCTCTGGCTAAGGTCATGGGTGAGAAGATATCTGTGTATAGGTGTTGCTATAGCACGTTGTTAAAACAGCAGCCATCATCTCCTGCTTTCTTCCCATGAACTTTAAAGGCCTAGGTAGTCATGCAAGGTGGATTACTTACAGATTCCAGATTTCCAGTCTTAAAGTGCTTCCAAGTTGTCTGTGAATTATGTAAGGTTATATAAGGTCCTTTGAGACTGAAAGCACATCTCTAGATAGTCCTGTTGCTGCGATTATGGGCATTAATTCTGTATAATTAGCATCCTCTTGAATTTGATTTTGTGCTATGTTTATGAGAGAGAAAGCTACAGCCATAATTGCCTTGTATTATCCCTTAGCAGTATCTATATACCGAGTTCAGAGCCTCAGCCATGCCTGAATAATGGAAGATAATACTAAAATAATTAGCCCCCTGATCTTGCATTAAACAGCATAACTTGAAAGCAGTGCATGACCTGCTCCTATCCTCCCATGTGTTCCTCTGGCTAACAAATCAAATAATGTCATTGTGGAAAGACTTTAGATATCATCTTTCTGTTCATGATACCTTTGTAAAAGTGATAGGTGAAGATGAGTAGCAGAGAATGACATGTCTGCGGGATACTTATCCTCCCCTTTACTATAGAAGTTCTCTGTTTCCAAGTCTACATCATTATTTCCTGCATTATCTACAGCAGTTGAAATGGTTTTACTCTTTCACTGTATCCATTTTCAGTTTTTATTTGTTGACAGATCATATCAGAATGTCTATTGACATTGTTATGATAATAATGACAAGAATATGTCAAAAGAGAATAATTTGATTATCATTATTCTTTCTAAATTATCATATACTATCTCTGTATAATAAATATAAGTATATAAACAATCCTTATGGATAAGGCCTCTTTCCTCACAGTGCATGGGGTTAGGGTTCAATTTCCTTTTGAGAAAACCTATGACCTGTAAAATTTCCTGGGCATTGACTTGTGCCCACACTGCAAAGCACTTAGAAGAGTTTCTAGCTGGTTAAATGACTGCAGGTCTTTGTGACAGTATGTTCCTAGCACACAATACATAACATATGTTAGGGCACAAGAAATGCTGGAAGAAAGCCTGAAGACTGAGGTAGGTAGAAAGACTGAAATCTGACATCACCTGCTTCTTATTGCCTGCAAGAGCAATTGCTCTGTTTTCTCATAGTTGGAGTTATGTCCTTCCATAAGGGATCTTGACAATCATCCAGCATGAAAGGACTGCAGGTAATGATATGAGAGGACAAGATAAATTCTAAGCTGAAAATATAGAAAACCCTACAAGAAGAAGTTGTTGATGTAGTCATATGTAGGGTAAAAGCTACTTCTTTTCTTCATGGTGCTATGTTTCTGCCTACAAAAGCAGGAAGTAAACTGGTGTCAAATGAATAGAAGTACATAAATGACCAACAAAATGCATCCAGTTCCTTTCATGTTTTGAATTTATTCAAATTAAATGGTGTTAAAACCACTGTTGGCTCACGTTTACGCAGGCTTCAGATGGACATCTCTATGACTGCAAATTGTTGTTCAGATTTCTTAACATTTTTAAGGAGAATCTGAGGACTGATATCATAGATAACAGTTTTAATTCTTTTTAAAGACATTAAGAAAGAGGAAATTGCATTCTAGCTTCTGTTCAATTTTTTTGCCTGTTTGATGCTAAATAACAGAAAGATCTGAAGGTTGGTTAGTCACCTTTGTAAAATGTGTGGGTATCTTTTTACAAATGTGTTAAAATGACCCAGGTATTAATTTTCCTTTTTGATCTGTTACCACTATTGGTTATAAAACATAATTTCATGATCACTTTGAGACATCTTTACCTGATTAATTTCTTCCTTCTGTAATGTTCTAATTTTGCTGCAGTTAACAGATTGACTTCAGTCTCAGCTTTGTTTTGAATGTACTGTGTTAGAGGGACAAGCCTTTCTGTGATAAATGTGCTGTCCTCCAGGAAGTTAACTGTACTCACAAAACATCCCAGAAGTTGGGATGGAACTGCATTCTTTCTGAGACACAGCCTCTTCAGTAGGTGATGACACATGAACCCTTCACAGTCTTAAGAC
>VXBS01007053.1:1564442-1577839 GCA_013400255.1 Sitta europaea | reverse complement strand
AAAAAAAAAAAAAAAATTCTGATCTTGGTAAGCACTGTCACTAAACCTTTGAACAGGAAAACAGCAATGTCTTAAAAATTGTGGATGGAGGACATAGATCTCTTTCATTTTCTACTGTTCAAGTGATTTAATATTACTAGACATTTTCCTTTCCAGTGAAAGCTGTTGTATAAAATGAAAATTACAAATGAAGACTGTATTTTGGGAGAGTAATAGTCTAAGATAGGACTCCCTCCAGATGTTCAGATGAATACCTCACCTAGTCTCCTTCCAGCCACCTCCTCCAGTTCCACACTGATGGTTCTCATGCAGCTCACCTTTTCCTTTTGGCACCTGACTGTAGAAGGTACCCAGTTCCAGACCTTTTCTCTACTCTCTAGAGGCAAGGGAAAACAATACTGTAATTCTGTGGCAATTTCCAGATGAATGGAGGTATATAGGGTTTGGAGATTTGTTTCAGAAATACTATATTATTACATTAGTATTATCAACAACATCAACATCCTTATCATTGTTATTATTGTTGTCATTGTTGCTGTCTCACTTTGTTTTTTCATCAATGTGATTCTTATTATTAATACCACAGGAAATCCCTGTTAAGTATAATTCTTGAAAAACTGTGTCTTAGGTACCCACCCTAAATATAGTAAATACCTATACAGTTTTATTTAGAACCTGCAGTAACAACTCTGCCACTTCTTACTTACTTTAGTCTGAAAATCTGTAAAAGTTTTTAAGGTAAGGTCGTGTGAAATCACAGGTAAGGAACCTCAGGATATTTCTCCAATTTGGCTCAGAGTCAACTTTGTTTTTTAAGACTGGGAAAAAACAGCTCTTCCCTCAGCTATAAATACCTTTTCAAAACAACTTTTTGGTTTTAAATCTTTTAATGAATTTCTGCAGTTAAATATTCATTGCATCATTACAATATTAAATAGGAAATTAATTGGCAGTTAAATTACTTCTCAGCTAGCATACACTATAATCCAAATATACACTGTATTGCAAAGAAAAGGCAAAAATGAAAAGTCCACAGAGCCCCAAATAAAATAAAATAAAATGTAAAAAGGAAACCAAATCAAAACAGAATACAGTTGGCTAATGACTTTTTTTACATGCAGATGGCTTGTATTCCGCAACACAATTTTTGAGACAAGATATGTAAACATTCTGAAAACCTTATCACAGTAACTGGTGTAACCACCAAAAATCTTTCACGAAAAATACTTGACATGGTGAATGGTACGTTAGGATAAGATATAACTTCCAAGGAGATTCTTATTTATGAAAACTAAAGAAGAAACTAATACAGTGTTAATATTTATAATCTACCATGAAGCTCCAGAAAATGTCTTCCTAACTTAATTGACTTGCATTTTATTACTTAAGTCAACTTTCCTCCTCACCATCTTTCTCTATCCCATCTCATTCATCTGAAAACCTTCATTTTTTCTTCAGTTTCATATCTAATTATATAAATTGGACATTGCCTTTCTGAAGTTCTGCAATGTACTTAAATAATGTGAATTAGTAAAGTTGTAACTCAACTCCAGTGACCATTTGTAAATACAATATATAATGGGAATCCAACTCAAGATGCTGAGGCTCGTCTTATTTCATCTTACGTCTTTTGTGCAATGTGAAAAACCTAAACAAAAAAGAACTCAAAAGAGTGGGTGTTTCAAAAACACTGAAGGAAATCTCAATAAAACTTTAAATAATTCAAAGATGCTTTGGTTATAACTGTTGAGATGCTTTGGCTGTACAGAACTTTTTTTATTTTCTGGAGATTCATCAGTTTGCATAAATGTCATTCATAAAAAGCTGAGACCACTAGCAAATATTGGCTTGTGCATTGTAGAATACTCTCCTCAGTCATTGTTTGAAAGAGATTGAGAAGACACTGCCACCAGGCTGGATACAACAACCAAGACTGGTTACACCAGGTGCTCCTTTCCCATTTAGAGAAAGCACCCTTTCCTCTTATGTCCTCCTGACTAGAAAAATGTGCTCCTGACAGGAAACATATGTGCTATGGTCACAGCAACAGGTTGAGTTTGGGGCCATGATTTCCATAGGATGGATCAAGAGCAGGACTTACCCAGTGGGTACCCCAGGATTTACTTATCACTTTATTTGCATAACTTATCCCCTTTACTTGACCCTTCATTTTGCCACTCTTCTACGTCCCTTTCTCTGCCCCAATTTTGTCCCAAAAACAACCTGCCAACATTTGTTTTTACCGCTCTGGTCTTAGTTTTGTTGCACCCATACCCAGAGTTGTTAAGCCTAACACCATTACCTAGGCAATCTCACCCATTATGTGGCGTTATTGGCAGGGTTAAACTAGTCCCTGCTTGTTCTGCAAGGCTCTGAACTCCAAAAAGGAGCACCCACATCCCTTTCAGTTACAGATTTCATTATTTTCTTGCAGGACTCCTCCTTCACCAATTATTCAATGCAGAAACTCCTCATGACACTGTCTGTAACTCTGTGCATCTCTGACATCACTTGTCAGCACCAGTCCTGCATCCTGCCCTGTCCTGTCCTGTCCTATCCCATCCTGTCTTCTCCTCTCTCGTCATATCCTAGATCCTGTTCAGTTGCAGTTTAACTCAGCCCAGAGCCTAGAAATCACCTTGTCATTCAGCTACAGTTCTAACATTTATTTTGACTTACTGCATGGTTTGATATCCCAACACTTTTCTATAAATGATTAAAGAAATAATATTGTTCAGAAGTATAAAGTTACACATTTCAAACTTTCACATGAATACTGATTTCAGTTGTGAGTGAGATTATATCTGAATAAAAATACAGAAACTCTTTAAATTCCTAGCATTAATTACAAAGAAGTTGCTCCTCTTTACAGTAAGGCAAGATCTATGTAGGAATTCTACATGCACAAACCTTGAGCCTGTAAATGATAAACATTCTCTCCAGCATAGAAGAATTAATCTGTCAAGCTTAACTTAAGCAAAAAACTTATAGCACATTTATAAACTACAAACTCACTGTGACTTGTGATAAAACATTGTTAAGGGACTGAAAAGTACAGGAAGTCCTGCAAGACTGCAACTGTCTGGATGCTTAGGAATTGGATAGATAATTGATTGACTGCTGGGGGAGAAATGTGTGAGAGGAGAACCACAGTGAGCTTGCTCTATGTTCCTCTGCCTAGGCAATGGCTCCTGACTGTCATACATGGAGCCTTAGGCCAGAGGAGCTTTGGATTCCCTCCTTGAGTTAATGTTTCCAACATGAAACCCACAGACACTCGAGACACAAGCAGTTATTAGGTAAAAATTGATTAACCCCCAAATATAATAATTATGAAGTCATTCCCCATGGATTGTTATACCCAGAGGCACTGCTTTCCTTCCTCAGCTATCTAATTCTGTGTGAAATTACCCACAGAGATGATATCCACATCTCCTTTCCAGCTGGGCAGGGAATCATTTATATTCCTTTAAGATTTGTCTCATCTCCCTTGCAAAAATCCTGTTTAAAAAATATTAAAAAAAAAAAAAAATGTGTTACCAAGTTAAATATTTAGTACCACTGAAATATGAAAAGTTACACAGAATAAAAATCAGATTATATATTGCACTAGTACCTTCATATTGTGGATAATTTTAATATCAAATATATTCTTAATGAAATAAATTTTTTAAGTATCTATGTCTCTTCCCAGCTTATTTGTAATGTTCATTCCTGCTCTTGAAACGCACCACAAATTTTCAATTAGCTTTAAAAATATGTTGTTCTTCAGGCAAGTGTAAACACAATTGCTGATTTCCCAACATGTCCTGCTCTTTATTCGTAATTCTTTCAAACACAGAGGCACACCTGTATACTCATGAATCCTAAATATTGATAGAGATATTGAGAAAAAAATCCCTTTGCTATATTTCATATGGTCATAAATAAGACACTTTATTTCATGCATTTATAATGACGGATTATTAATTCAATCTATAAAAAAATATCATTAATAAACATTATTATTCTTTAACATAGAATTTGATAATTCTAGGAGAAATTGATATAAGACAATACAGAAAAATATAGCATAGCTATTATTAAATTTTTAAATAATTTTACAGTGATTCTCACAGAAAAAGATGCAGCTATTGAAGATGAAGCCATGTGAAACTTGTTATGAATCACACCCCTCTATAGCCACTTAAACCACATTACACAGACCCCTAACACTGAGAACCCATCTGGCCTACTTAAAACTTATTTGCCATCACAGAAAGGACTACAAATCACTTCTTTACTTCTTTCAAGTATTCTAATTTAAAAACTGACAACTAACATGGAATTTTTTATAGTCCTGTATCCTCTCCTTTTATCTGGTTTTCTGGTTGACTCTTAAAGAAGAGCTCCATTACTAGGTACATTAAATAATAAAATGAAAATTTAACATATAAGAACCAATAGAATATTAGGGGCAACAAGTATTGATAAGTGAATGTGAATATGATATGGTGGTGGAAAGCCGCTGATTTTATTTTAAAATAACTAAAAGACAATAAAAGCAAGACTGTGTTTCTAAATGCTGGAAACTAAGACACAACAGGAGCAAAAATTCATTTGACTCATAATAGTGTACAGGAGATTTTATAATCAAGTATTGATTTTCAAACACTAAATTTATGCATTTTCATATATTTTCTATGGATAAACAGTAAGAATATTTCTTTGTTTCCATGTTATGACATCAGGATATAAGTATGCTTTAAAAGCATAAATTAAAAGTTCTTAAATTAAGTAGTTTCCCCTTCTTCATTACTTCAAATTATCTCCAAAAATTAGCAGCCATTTCACTAAGAAACTCAATTCCAAATGGAGTGCTTATTTTTTAAAATCTTCTGACATTTAGTAATGAGACATTGAAACTTTCACTTATGCCACTAGTTTTTCATTTTCGCAGTTTTTTATCATAACTCTGCTGTGTATGGTTCAAAGTATTTCCTCTTTAAAATGGATATGATAACTCTTCAAGAAAGCTTAAATCAAACTGAATAGTAATAAAAGTAATTTAGATTCAGACATACAAAACAGAAACAGAGACACGCAAGAGCAGCTTGTAAAACATCAGGGATTTATGCCCTGACAGGCACAAGAAGTTTTATTTGTGTGACTTACAAAGACTGTAATTTTTCTTTTGTACTTAAATGTTATAAGACTAATGACTGGCTGTAGCATGCATCGTGGAAATGTATGCTGGCTCCCTTAAAGGCTGATCCTGCAGCTGGAATGGGGTGTCAGCAGCAGCACAAGCAGCATTTAAATTAACAGGAAAGGCTTGGGAGGGGGCATGAGGACTACAGAAGAATCCATTTGATGGAAAATACAAATTCTATCTACTCAGTATATTACTTAAACAAACCATTCTTACACACATTCACAGTCTTTTAAAAATATAATTTTAGCAATTCTTGTTTGTGTATTTGTAATTGGCATGCATTTTGTGATTCTCTTTTGGCAGAACAAGTGAGTGTCAGATTTCATTTTGAATTTCTGGCCTCTGTAATGAGTATAATACATATGAATAAACAAAGTTGCTCTCTCTCTCATTCATTCTTACTGAGGTTTTTCTACTTTGCTTATATCTATGAATATTCATTAGGTCACAGAAAGAGGCTAACTTTCCCCTTTACCAATAATGGCAGTGACCTTGAATATACAAGATGAAAGTTCAGAATTACTGTTTGAAATCAAAAGCAGCAAGAAAGACAGACTGAGGTCTCCAGTGTTGCAGGCGAGTCACTTTTACACCCCTGGCTTAGTGACACATTAGGGTAACTCTTGTCACTTGCCTCTTTCTGTTTAAAATTTCTTTGTCAACTGGAAATGTTTCAGAGAGAGAAAACTTGTGTTGGAATTTGAGCATATTTGGGCAGTTAAAGGTTCCAATGTGATGCACAGTGTTGCCAGAAAAAAACACACAAAAAAATTCCTCATCAGCATTTTAGTTTTTATCTCAGCCTTTTTACAAGACTCTGTTATATTAAAAAGACATGCTACCACCGAAAGAGTGTGGACTACATATTGTCTTTCCTTGTAGTATTTTTTTAATTGTTAATCATCAAAAGGAAAATATCATTTGGAAAATCATTTGATATTACATGTTCGTTATTTTTGGAAAAGTAATAGGACCATCTGAAGAAACATTTGCATGGTAGTCCTACTTACTCATTTATTTAACCCTTAATGGTATATCTACCTCTCAGTCGATGCAATGACATTTTCTGGTGCTCACCTGAGAGATCTGCCAGTGTTTATTCCAAACCAGCCATGATACATACCCCTGTCATGCATACCCAGTACGCACTTTAGGAAGTGAAAAACTTTTCTGAGAAAAATTTTTAAGGAAAGAACATTTTACATTTGCACATGAGAGGAGAAAGGATGAAGATCTGTTTGTAGGGAGACTTTCTGTGTGTCATTTTGAGGAAAGCCAAAATTAAGAAGGGAGTTTTTTGTCATCCTTCTTACATTCCCCAACTGTATTCATTCCCTTAGCTTCTGAGAGAAACAGAGAGTGTCATATGCTTATTTCTTGAAGATGCAATTTTCTTTTCTCCTACTCTTGGTAGTATTCTTTATTATATACAATTTTGTTTAAGCTAAGACAGTAAACTACTTTTATCTCCCTCCTGTAAAGTTATTTTAAATTAAATTTCTCTTGAACTCTGTATGCATTTTAATCTTGGGAGTGCTTTTCTTTGCTTGTTTAATTAGGAAGAACAGAAAAACTACTGAAGCATTGTTCTATCAACTTCTGAAAATTAGAAAACCAGTCAGGATTGCTTTGTAGAATCCAATTTATTGATATTCAAAGACTCATGAGGCAGCTCTGTAACATTCAAAATACTTGATACTTTTCTGTACTTTCTTATGAAATGCATTTTCAGGTTTACTACACAAGAAGATTTTGGTTGGTTGCTCATCAGTGTTAAAGCTCAGAACATGGGCATGAAAATACCAGTTGTAGAAGAAGGGGGTTGTACAGTTCATTCGCTATAGATGTCTATTTTTTTTATCCTCTCTGAGCTGATTTATATGAACATTTATGAAGTGATAGAAAGATTAAGAGTAGAAGTATCCCTAGTGCTGGTTAGATAAGCATAGTTCCTATTACAGTTTAGAAAAACTTTACTAGAGTAAGAGAAAAACAAAATAGTAATTCGAAAATATGTATTGGTTCAATGCCAGATAACATTCAAGTTAATTTTTGACAGGCTAGATTTCTAAAGGAGTTTAGATCCCAGAGCTTCTTAGTCCTTCAAGACAATTCTTATCAGATCCAGTGAATAGGTACATTACATAAAAATACACATTTCAGCAATCTATGAATGCCATGTTATACAAGAGAATTCTATCCCCATATTTTTTCCAATGCAAAAGAATTAGAATCTATTCAATCTAGCTGATTGTATCTCTTTCAATTATTGATTTACTTCATATTTTATAATAACTGAAAATAAATAGTTCTTGAATGATCTGTAAACTCATGTTTTTAAATTTTAAAAAACAATATATCTGGTATGAAACTGTCTCTTTCAGGAGCTTTTCAGTTTTATTCTCTCCTTACATAGTTATTTAGCCAAGTTCTTCATTATGGCCTGTTTGTGTAAGTAAATGTACACACACAAAAAAATAGTGCACTGCAATGGTTCACTTGAAGCATCCTGAAGGATCAAAGAGATTAATTCCCATTTTTGAGATTGAATAACTGAGAATTGCTCATCCAAGATGAGAGAAACCATCACAACAGCTTGAACATATGTCCTGGCAAAAGTAAAATTGTCACTGATGAGGAAAATCTTGATAAATTATTGAATTGCTTTATTCCTCAAATTCCATTTATTTTCTTATATATTCATTAAGAAACTGGATCACATTTTTACAGCTCTGTTTTCTTTTTGATAATTTTAGTTTTTCCTTTTCCTAATCATAAGAAAGCCTGTATTGATCAATCAATGGCCTCACTTAAAGGCTCCCAGAAACCTGTTGTCCCATGAGAAACAAGTGCTTAATGTCAAGAGAAGTTAAAACTGCTTACTCAAGCTTTAGCAACAGCTGGAACTGTGAAACCTTCCGAAAGAATCAAGAATATCGTTGCCTGTAATGTCTTATCCTCTCAGTACTGCTCCCATTGGTCAACAGCACCTGGATGTTTCAACGGATGCCTTTTTAATTCGTGTTCACATTATGTTAGAATACTCTAAATGATGATAACAGGCATAATATATGTATCAAGCTGTGCTTGTATGGACATTAAAATTCAGTATAAGGATGCTGGAAAAAATCCATGGAATTTCTATTCAACAAATACCTTTTTATAGCCAGTTGTAGTAATTCACTAACCTCCAAATTTGATAAAGTTTTAAATGACTGGTAAATACTCTGTTCAAGTAAAACAGAGTCCTTATACACAAGTGTCCTTGTGTCCTTATACTTTGTGTGCATGTTTATACAAATATATAAAAAAATGTATAAAATACATATTTATTAGCATTTCTTAATTGCCTCTTCTGCATAGTAGATTTGAAAACACTCCTACCATTGCAATTACACAGTAATAGAGTTAGTATACATGTGTTGGCCCAAACTGATTTCTGTCCTTTCATCTTAATTAATGTCATAGACAAAGGGATATAATGCACCCTCAGTAAATTTGTAGACAACACCAACCCAACTCATGTGGTTGACACAGCTGAAGGGCAGGATGTCATCCAGAGAGAGCTGCACAAGCTTGAGAAGTGGATCCATGGGAATATCATGAGGTTTGAAAAGACCAAGAGCAAGGTGCTGCACCAGAGTCAGGACAACAGCTGTCATCAACACAGCTTGGGTATGGACAGATCAAGAGCAGGCCTGCCAAGAAGGACTTAGGGGTGCTGGAGGGTGAGAGGCTGGACATGACCCAGCAATGTCTACTTGAAGCTCAGAAAGCCAATTGTACCCTGGGCTGCCCCCAAAGTAATGTGGGCATCATGGTGAGGGAGGGAGTTTTGTCCCTCTGCTCCAGTCTTGTGGGATCCCACCTGGAGTTCTGCATCCAGCTCTGGGATTCCCAACACAGAAAGAACGTGGACCTGTTGGAGCAAGTTCAGAGGGGGCCACCAAGATGATTAGAGAGATGGAACATCACTCCCTCAAGGAAATGTAAGATAATTTGATTTATTGAGCCTGGAAAAGAGAAGGCTTTGTGGTGATGTAGTTGCAGACTTCCACACCTGAAGGGAGCCTACAAGAAAGAAGGAGAGGGGCTCTTTACAAAAGCATGTAGTGACAGGACAAAGGGGAATATCTTTAATCTGAAAGAGGATAGGTTTTGATTAGATATTAAGAAAAATATCTTTACTATGGAGATGGTGAGGCATTGGAACAGGATGCCCAGAGAAGTTATGCATGTCCCATTCCTGGGAGTTCAAGACCAGGCTGGATGGAGTAAGTGGTCTTGTGGAAGATGTCCCCATCCATGACAGCGTATTGGAAGCAGATGATCTTTAAGGCCATTTTCAACCCAAACTATTCTATTATTCCATGATTCTACAATCAACTGACAATGCAAAATATCCTGGAAGTATAAAAATGGCCACTCATAGAGAGATTATGGTGTCTTCTATTGTAATGAAAACCTTGTGAACACTTTTAAACAGGAGAAATATGTGTAAGTCAGAAACTCAAAAAATTAGTTTTTATTGCAACAGGACCATGTGTGTTATATTTTTCATGCCTCTTTCCCTTACACTGAGTATAATATTTAATGCTATAAATTATTTTATTTTTGTTAGTTCATAATTTATCCAATAGTCTCCCAAATTCTGCTAGAATGCAGCAGGAATTTATGGCCCCTGTACACTTCTTGTCTTACTTCCAGCATTTGTTTGGGGTCACTACAAAGTGATGACCCCCTTTTTCCCTACTGCCTTAAATCACATCATTCCTTGATCTTCAAAAAAAACAAAATCAGAACAGAACAGAGCTTGGGAGGGACACCTGCATTATTATATATTCATATATATATTCCCTAATATTTTGAATGTTGAGTTAAAATTCAATGTATTTGGAGAGGCTTGGAGGCATTTTTGTTTGTTTGTTTGTTTTGAGAGGTGTTTTGTTTCTTTTTTTGTCATTTTGTTGTGTTTGGGGATTTTTTAGTTTCTGTTTTTGCTCTCTATGTGAGCCAAAGGGCACTATCTCATTAATGACTTTTTTTCTCTGTGACCATAATTAAGGGTCACTAAGCCTATCCTGCAGTCCCTGAGGGACAAGGGATTTCAAGAGAGTATGAATGAATATGTTAATATCTGAATAAAGAAGAGACTTGACCTTGGTACAGAGATGTTTTCATGCTCAGCTATAGTACTGCTGATACTTTACTTTAATTTTCTTTTAGAAATACATGGCATTTCAGAGCTTGAACTTGATAATTAGAGGTGTTTAATCCCTAGGGATACCCAGCCCACACACACAGCCCTCTGAAGATCATTCACCATTCATTGTATTCAGAGTTCTATATGCTTACATAATTGCAAAAATCTGTGGCAATTTTATGCCATTACCATAAACTATTTTAATATATAAATATAATTTCCTCCATAATGATTTACACAAAAATTTTAGAAGAACCGCTCCCAGTAATTGCTTTTCTAAAGGATATTCAGAGTTCTATTTTAAAAGTTGGAAATATGATATTTAGTGATTATAATTAGTTTTTCTGACATTTCTTCATATTTAGTTTCCTCAGAACGGGACCAGTTTGCTGAGCTTGTCATAGATAAAGCAAAGCATTGCTCTATGACTTCAGTTCTTGCAAAATATTGAAGCTGTCACTATTTTCACTAAGACAACAGCCATGCTGTTTCCTCTTACTTTCTAAAATAGTAGCAAAAACTAACCAGAAATAAATCAATAATAGAAGATTTAAAATGTGTTCTCTATCAGCTATGTAGGGACCACGGAGACTATAATTAGTCATTTTTAGTCAAGAAAATAGGTGTCTCAGATTTTGAAAAATTAAGTACTTTATGTTTTTATGCCAGTATTTTCTTAATATAAAGCAATTAGGTAAATATCATATTGATTTTTGAGCCCTGCTATTGTAAAGATTTGTGTTCTTGTTTCAAGAAGTCCAAGCAGATTTTCCTTGAGTACTTAGAATACATGCAATAAAACATACAAAATCAACTTTCAGGATAACAGTTTGCATTCCACTTTCAACAATGCTGTAGGTTTTGAGTTTTACTTGTACTTAAGACTTGATTCTCTTTCAGGTTTTCTTTTTCTCAAAATTTGCTGTGCATAGAACTTTTCTACTGATACATCATCAATAAATAACAGCCTTTTATATTTACATGTGTTCTATATTTTTTTAAGTTGTTGAATCTTTTTACTTGGTAATACAAAAAGAAAACAAAATATAAAAAAAACAACATCATAAATGCATCCTGAAGAGACAGTCTTTGACCCAGACATTTTAAACTTTGGATGTAAAGCAGAGAAGTGACAAAATAAAACTGACTTACTCTGTTTTGTTTTCAAACAGCTATTAGATTAAAAAGAGTGAGGCTTTAAATGCTTAGTAACATTTTTACTGCTTGTAGTTAATGGAGAAATTTACTTCACTTAATAAAAAAGCATATAAATATCCACATATTCATAATTTGTCAATATTTATTCAGCAGGAACCAGCATTATGGTTTATGGCTTTCATTCTAACTGAAAATGAGTAACTTCTAGAGATTAATATTATTGATCATTAAGCTACAGCAACATAAATGCAACAGCAAAATAATTGATCAAAATCTTGATAAGTCCTGAGTTTCTTATCTTTATCAGATTTACTTAAATGTGTAGATTTGAAAAGTGAGTAAATTAAATCACAAAAGTTTGATTCCTTGTAGTACCTGCCTGTGTCTTAGGCACTTAGTTGCTTGGCTGCAAACTAGGTGGCCATACGTGCTTTTAGGATGCTTATTGTAACACAACAATTAGCGGTCTTTGCCACTTCAGTCAGCTTGGTCACAAAGAACATTTTAATTTGGTATTTTATTCCTTTTAGTTGATCACATTTAGTTAGTACAATGCAGAATCTGTGAAATCAGGGAGATGTACTTGAAAGAGTAAAAAATAGACTATTCTATGAGTTTTCTAATAATTATATTATTAGTATATATAATAAAATAAAATAATTAGTATTCTAATTATTTGCTCAAACGCAATATTATATTTAAGAAAGTTTTGTTAACACTTGATACAGCTACCTATCAGAACTAGAATCTGCAGTCACATTTTCATACCATTAAGGGAGAACAGCAATTTCTCAACAGACATTTTAAACCACCGGATAGCAAAAAATTATTAATCTTTTTTCTGAGACATGTGATATTGCCATAAAACTCTGGAGTTATCCTGCTTATTTTCAGAGAATGCATGAAAAAATATAATAAAGACTTTTTTACTAAAAGAGAAAAAATTTCTTCTTAGTTTGCAACAAAATCTAATCTTAGGTCTGTTTGTATGATTCTTTTTAAACCTGTAGAAGTACTGCATGTGACTATAAAAGCCAACCTTATGCCAGGTTTCAAACTATGGATTTAATTTTATGTCTTTTTTTGGTGGTACTGCCACAACATCAATTGCTTTCAATTGTACATTACCCTCATTAAATTATCTTCAGAAATAACAAAGAATGGGTCTGATTATAAAACCATACCAGTCCCCATTATCAACATAAATGTGGGTAGGTCTAAGTCCAAAAAAGGAAGAAGATTTCCTGGATTCTCCATTTTAAGCTGTGTTTATGCTCAATTTAGTAGTAGTCTTTTATAAAGTACAGCCAAAAGGAGACTCCTTTTCTCTAAAATAACATTTAAAAAGAAGTACTAGTAGGTTATACATATGCCAATATAGTGGAAGGAAAACATGACTCTATAGTAACAGGAATACAAGATGCCACAAAATGTCTATCTTCCCTGGGTTTAACAATCCAGCTTTAATCGAGCAGATAGATCACCTCATTAGCATAGTTTAAAATTTGAAGACTTTTCTTCACCAGTTAAGTCATATTTGAGTAAGATGCACAACTCCCATTTTCATCATAAGCAACAAGAAATACGACTCACAAAGTCTGATTTCCAAATTAAGGAATTATATTATCCCATAAGCTTAGGAAAAAAATAAATGAAAAGATCTTTTTCACTGCTTCCTGACCAACTAGGTCCCATGAAATTCCCAAGAATCACTATCCTTAGAATTGGAAAAGAACTCTTTTCTAGAATTGTAAAGTTATTCTTTTGTGTTCTTGTCCTTCTTCTTTTTCTCTTCCTCCTTCCCTTTCTTCTTCTCCTTTGAGTTTCTGTGTAGTTGATTTT
>VXBS01007053.1:1455614-1564402 GCA_013400255.1 Sitta europaea | reverse complement strand
TTTTTTGGGGGTAATATCACAGAATCATAGAATAGTTTGGGTTGGAAGGGACCTTAAAGTTCACCTAGTTCCAGTACACCTGCCATGGGCAAAAATACTTTCCACTAAATCACTAAGAAGAAAATTTTTATCATCAGACTTCTCCCTTGAAACTTTGTGCCTAAGAACCCTTTGGAAGTTCCAGTGATGTGGCCACCATTGCAGTGTTAGAGTGACCAGCATGGCAGGCAGTGAGAACCATAACTGACAGCAGGTAACCACAGACCTGTGCAATCCCCAGCCCCTACTTTGTGAATATCTGAAAAGTTTTTGCACGTTTCACAGACTCACAGAGTCATCAAGGTTGGGAGAGACCAAATGTAACCAGTTCCAAACGGTATCCCCAAATGGAACATTGAGGTGCCTCTGGAGCTCTTAGAGAAGGAGACTCCTTCTCCCTGGGCAATATTCCAACGCCTAGCTACTCTTCCAGCGAATTTTTTTTTTTTTTTTAACTAATATATAATCTGAACTTGTCCTGGCACGTTTCCTCTTGTCCTGTCACTTGAGATATGGCAGAAGAGATCAACCCCCACCTCAATACAACCCTCTTTCATATGGTTGTAGAGAGCAATGAGATCCCTTCAGAGCCACGTCCAGACTAAACAACCACATTCCATCAGCCATTCCTCATGGGATGTGTTTTCTAGACCCTTCACCAGCTTCATTTCCCTTCAAGGTTTTTCTTCTTTAGGCTAATTAATACCAGTGACAACAAGTGTTCCTCATATCTTGATACATTCTACAGCTGATGTCCATCTGCATTTACAGTGAAAAAAAGGGAGGAATTTTGCATGTATTTTCACTAAATAATCTATTAATCTTTGTTTCCATTCTTTTTCTTACATCTGTCAAGATCTCCTTGACTGCAGTCCTGTCCTCCAGCATTGCTACAGTCCTTCCTAATCTGCCTTCATCTAGAAATTTAGTACAACAGAAAGCATACCAGAGATAAAGCCAGCAAAATGAGACCTAAGACAGAGGCTTGAGTAGCATCATTCAATATATCCTTTCTAGAGAGAAATTAGCAGCTCTTCTCTGTTTCACTCCCTTGCTTACAAGGCTTAACACACAAAAGGTCCAAAATTCAAAATATGTGATTACTGTTTCTTCTCTCCCTAAAAAAAAAATTTGTTGCCTTGTTATGAAAAGATATAATTTACTCTTGACAAACCATGTTGATATTATCTCCTTGCTATTCCTATATCTTTAAAAATATTCTCCCTGTGTCTGGAAAAATATCTTTTTATCTAAACTTTCTAATGTAATGGGGTATGGTGGTTGTCCCCAAACCTTGTTACTCTACAGTTTTCTCCTTGCCGTATTGTGTTGCATTAATCAGCAGCTAATGACAAATGCAAAGTTAAGCATCATTAAAATGCACATTCAACTCATAAATCATTTAAGTTCACTGTATAGGAATCTTATACACACATTTTTATTGTTGTTTTCCTAATAATAAACAGTGTTTCTTGGAAACGTTTCTTATTTTTATGTTGTATATCAGATGGTATTTTGGATGCAGAGATTTGAAGTTATTTTCTTAACTGTTTGGAACGTATCACTGGTCATATGTTATATTGTCATATGAAAGGTGGGACTTCCTCCGACATAATTTCAGAATTTTAAAAATGTGGTAGCCAGGCTACCTCTATAGGCACTGGAGAGAGAGTGGCCCCACTCAAAGGCTTTGTCAATTTCAGAGTTACATCTCAATTGTTAATCTTCATTGACCAGAAAAGCAATTTTTTTATTTTACTGTTTATGAAAAGCTCAGAGAAACGAATGCCAAAATATAATGTTAAAGGTAGTACTTATCTCTGCTGATTAAATATCTAACTGTGAGTTGGTAGGAGATACACCACTTAGGCATTCCTAGCCTTCGTGTGGCATTTTGAGGGAACTTCTGAGGCTCCAAAAAGTTTCATGAAATTCATATAAATATCCTTCAACATGGTAAAACTACAGATATTCTTGAAATAGAATGAATAAAACATTTTTCGATCATTAAACAAGAAAATTAGATGTGGTACCAGTATACTCAGAGAACCAACACAAAACTTCTCACTATTTATTGTAAGTATACGTGTATTTCCTGTACCCTAACTTAGAAATTCATCCTTAGGTTATCATTTCAAATTTTTATGTTTATTCATATGTTTATGTTTTGCAAGATCTGTCTCCACTCTAAAGAACTTTGACCTTGAAGGGTCAACATTAACAAACTACACTGACTTAAATATACATTTTTTTATACATTACTGCTGAAAGACTTGTCTATGCTCCTTACAGGGTTTCACAGTTATTTTCCTACTCTGGAATGAAGAATTAAAATGCTATACATCTTTTCCATGACATCATTCGTGTTCGTTAATGATTTGAAGCATTTCTGAGGGAATCATGAATAATACTCTTAATCATGAGTCTCACTAATACACTCAATATTAAATGTATTGTTACTCATTAATACACTTAATAATGAGTAATGATACTCTTAATCAATTGTCTCCAACACACTGTGGTATTGCATTGCAGCAGCTAAACAAGAGAAAAATAGTGTTAATAAAGTTGTTCATATTGGACAAGAAACAGGATTTTGTTTTAAGGCTGTTGGAATAACGCAGTTGTTTACAGTTGCCATTTGTTAGGCTTGATTGGGTTGGAAATAAAATAAATTCTGACAAATGAATACTGCAGGAATATGTTTTAAAATATAGTACATTTGAATCTACTGCTTTAGAAATCTTCTTCCTAGAGGGGAATGTGGGAGTCTTGAAATGCCCCACCAGAATTTAATTACAGATTCTCTGAAGATGTTGTGCCAGACTTCTCTGTTCCTTCTCTTTGATGCATTTATTTTTGCAAAACTTGCACTATATTATTAATAAATTATAAAAAGTAGGGAACAGAGGAAAAAGATATTAGAAAAAATTATGCTACATTAAACTTACACATTAAGTAGATAGAATTATCAGCAAGATCTGTTTATGGTAATTTTTTTTAAGTTTTCTTACTAGAAGAAATTTAAGAGAAATCTTCTAACAAGTAGCCTTGTATTTGAATCAAAGTTTTCTGGCAGTTTTAGTTATTTGCTTTCCCTAGATATTTGGAATATTTACCAGTCAAAAACCTTCACTGTGTTACTTAGAAAACAATGAAGAGAGAATACAAATAGAAATGTATTCTTGAGTACAAATAGAAGTGTCATCTGATATGCCCAAGACTGGTTTTGAAATTTCTAACAGAAAATGCTTAAATGGAATAGTTTTCAAGGTGTATTTAGATATATTTTATTTGGTTTTACTGATTCTTTGACAAAAATGAGCCAAAATTCACAGAAGTAAAAGCAATCCCTCTAGCATTCCTCACTGCTTTGGACATATTGATTTGCACGTCTTTTCAGGACTTGATTCTCTTTTCCAGTTGTTTTCACCTCTGCAAAGCAGAGAGCATCTGCTATCTCTTTGCCTAGGAAGCACTTTGCACAAGAGGCACACAAGCAGTAAATAGGCATATATTACTGGTATGAAGTCTGTTGGGTTAAGTGAAATCACTCCTGAGGTAGGTATATATTTGCTGTGGCTAAAGGTGGCAAAATGTAGTTCTCTCTGACCCATTTGTTTTTGTTTTTGTTTTTCTGCGCAGGTTTTCAATTTGCATTTGTTGTATATCAGCCCTGAGATTGTAGACAGACCTGGACAACATTTTAGAAAGGCTGTTAATATAGAGGACATAAGCCTTCATAGGAATGTATTATCAATTTTTCCTTCAAAGACTGTTTGACCCAGTTTTATAGCTTTTCTCATAACCCTAACCTTAATCTCCCTAAAGATAATTACAGACTGTAATCAATATAATTATAATAGCTACAACTTGCACAACGATAGAGGTAGTTATTTACTTTGGTCCAACAGATTATTTTTTTTTAATTACTTTTTTTTTCCTAAAGTAATGCTAATAAAATAAATAAATAAAAGTAAGATACTGATTTGCTGATCTTGGATTCAGGCTGATACCTTGGAGGATGTGTAGTGTTTGATTCCAGAATTTCCAAAGGTTCCAAAATTTCACTTTGAAAGCTGGTACCTGAATAAAAATATATGTCTTTTGTTTGCCATGAAGGCAAAAATAGTGTATTTTTTCCGGAGAGTTTTTTAATCAGCGGTGTAGTTAAACAATTTAGTACTGTGTATTTCGTGTCTGTGATTTCTAAGTTATCTTAAAAAGCATCCAAAATTCAGCAGTCATAAGATTCACCACTGTGTGTGATAATAGAACTGAAAGATCACCTCAGGTAGTGGCTACTCTTCCCCGTTTTTCTAAATACTGTCTGAAGACAGCACACATCTCGTTACCCTTCTCCAAGGAAGTGTACTTTTTAAAGGGTGGAATTATCTGTGAGCACACAAACCCATGGAGTAATTTAAAGAAGGGCAAAGAAAAATTATCAGGTCTATCAGAGTACAGCCAGAGCGTGCTTGTATAGGATCACTAACACTTCTAAGTGAAAAAAAAGAGTGAAACTATACATTCAAAAGCTTTCAGGGTTTTAGGATAGAATAAATTACTTGCAAGGGAACATTTGATTATTATGTAATGGAAAGCGTGTTACAGTTTTTACATGAAAAAGGGATTAGGACACCATTAACATCTGTCTCTACAATTTTGTTAGATTTATTTTTCCTTTGTTTTGTTGTTTTTTTTTTTATTAAAGAATTTTTATCTTTCTTATTTGAGCAGCACGAGGATGGAAAAAAGGTCAGTTTATGATAAAGGCTGTAAGAGAAGCACAGCAATTCCATGCATTAAAGATGTAAAAACCATTCAGCTTGGCCAGGATTATTTTAAAACCAAGAAATACTTTTACCTGAAACACCTCATATGATCTGAAGGAGAAAGACTATTTTCCTGATTTTCTTTCTAGGCTTTTGGAGGAACACTGAAGCAAAATTCCTTCAAATCAATTGACAATGTGTAGAAGTTCATTCATTAAGGACCTCTTCTTAGTGGGGTCAGTTTCTATGAAAGACTTTGTCTATCAAACCTCACAATTAAAAAGATATTTTAATATAAGCAGTAAGTTTAGAATTAAAAACAAATTACAAGAATTTTTATTTTTTCTGAAATAAATAAATAAATGTACTTTTATAAAAAGGCCAACATTAGAATCCTGTACATGTTTGCATTTAAAGTAAGTTGGTGCATAATTTTAAGTTCCATTGAAATAATTGCTGTTACCTAAGTTAACAGTAAATGTCATTAAATAAGATAAAAACTGAGTAAAGACAACAGTTACAGAAAGATCAAGCAAGAAGTTTGAGCAAGAACAAGTGGCCAAGTCATGTAAACAAAACTATGAAATATATTGGTTGATCTAAGTCAGAATGTTATATAAACAAAACTTATCCCTGTTACTGTGCAAATAGTAATAAAAAGAAATATTTTAGAAAGGACCAAAGGCCTTAATAATCTTTCTCAAGTTTATTTGTAAATTTAGATGATTATGCTTACTAGATGAAAATAGTATACAAATGAGGAACAAAATCCTTCTAAAGCCTTTCTCACACCTTTAAGAAACAGGTTGGATCACCCCAAATAATTTTTTTGTCTTAAATCTAAATAGCTGCTTATATTCATAATGTTGCATAAATTACCTATGCTTTTTAAAAAAACAAAAAGAAAACCAAAAAACAACAACAACAACAAAAAAAAAAAAAAAAGAAAAATACAATATTTGTTTGTTCCTTCTCATAAAAAAATAAAAATAAAAAACGACAATTGAACTGCTCTCTACAGTTAGTAACTGGTTATTCTTAGTGGTTGTTTCAGAGATGAATGAAAGCTGAATGAACATAGGAAGCAGGTGATAATTTTTAAGTAGTCCTCATATATGATTCTGCAGTGACAGAATTACTGTGCAGGAATATAACCCAGCACTGACAAATCATGTATGTCTACACAGTGCATTCTAAAGGAGGATGGTCACATTAGACATCATCAGAACATTCAGAATGTTAGAACATTCAGCAAAAGTAAGAGCCTATTTATAACCACAACTCATCAGCCTTCAGAGGGTGGTGCAACAATTCCACTATCCTGTGTCTGGAGCAGGTTATTCTCTGTAATAGCACAGGCAACAGTGGTGACAGTGGCTGCCAAGCGAGGAAACCATTTTTTTCAGAAGTCTTTGGGTTCTCCTTCAGGAAGAGAAATGGGCTGATATGAACCTCAGGAATGTAAACAAGGGAAATTGCAAAGTTCTGCACCCACGGAGGAATAACCCAGGCACCAGTGATGGGAGCCACCCATCTGGGAAGCAGTTTGACATGAAAGACCTCGGAGGTCCCGGTGGACACGAGATGAACGTATCCCAGCTACGTGTTCTTGCTATGAAGAAGGGGAGAAGTATCTTGTGCTACATTAGACAAAGTACCAACAGCAGATGGAGGATAGAGATCCTTCCTCTTTGCTCAGCCCTGGTGGGGCCATAACTGGAGTGCTGTGTCCAGTTTTGAGCTCCGCAGTACAAGAGAAATGTGGACATACTTGACACAGTCCAAAAAAAAGCCACAGATATGATTCAGGGACTGGAGTATTTGTCTTATGATTAAAGACTGAAAGAGCTGGGACAGTTCAGCCTGGACTAAAAGAAAGCTCAGGGAGGATCTTATCAGTGTGTACAAACTCCTGAAGGGAGAGTGCAAGGACAGAACCAGGCTCCTTTCAGTGGTGCCAACTGATAGGATGGAAGTCAATGGACGTACACTGGAGGTTCTCTCTGGACATCAGAAAATGCTTTTTTACTATGGTGGTGCCCTGACACTGATGCTGGTTGCACTGAGAGGCAGTGAAATCACTCTCCTCAGACATATTAAAAAGCAAAAGGCATCTGGACACGGTGCTGGATGATCAGCTCTAGGTGGCCCTGCTTGTGCTCAGGGGTTGGACCAGATGATATCCAGAAGTGCCTTTCATCTTCAACTATTCTACAATTTCATGATTCTTTTAGGAAATATTCTAATTTTAATAAAAATGTACCATTTCACATGTAAGCTAACTACATCTATTTGAACATATTAAAATGACAACTTCTGATTTTTTTCTGGTGTGTTTTTCCAGATCTTCCAGGGTTGTGGACTGTAGGTTTATGGATTATATCATTATCAAAGACTAAAGTTTGATCTGGCTTTAAAGTCAAGAATGTAACTCCAGAGATAAAATTAAGTTTCCCAAAGTGGTGAGAATTAAAATTCAAGCTTTATTTTCTGCATTCATTATTTTTAAACATTGTCTATTGCTTCAGTTAGCATGGCTCTTTGATGCAGAATGTTTTGCTATAGGCTAAGTGAATAATTTACATCCTATTTTCAAACTCAGAATGCTTCCTTTTCATTATAATATGGAATGGTTTTATAATTTTTAAAATATCTACAAAAAATTTACTTTGTTGAACTTATATTTAATTAGGACAAAAAGAAATCTAAGATTCAAAAAAAGATTCATTGGATTTTTTTCAGACTAAGCATTCAAACTCTTTTATTTAATATCACAAGACTTTCCTGTCAAATTATGTCATGATTTTCTCATCTTTCTCTGTCCTCTTGCATCTATTTGTATTCCATCCAACAACACAAGATAAGTCAGTTTGATTATAAAGATGAGATGTGAAATAGAACCCAACTACAAAACTTTTCATCATCTACTGTTTTTTTTTAATGTAAAACAAAATAAATATCATGCATTTGCATTAACAGAAGACACTATTATTATAACATTTATTTGCAATTTCATCAGAAAGATAGAAAATTGACTGATCACATACAGGAATGACAGTAGTATAATTCTTGGTTTTTATTTTCCTTTGATACCTTCCCTCTTAGAATTTGTGGTAAGAAATCTATTATGCCTGGGTTTTGTCTAATGTATAAAATCAGGCTATATTTCTGGGTCAATGGCTATCTTATTTTCCCCCAGTGTGACTTTATTTTCCTTCTTTCATCACCTTGTCTTGTCTGGCATGTTCTAATTTCTAAAACCATAAGATTCTTTACCTGTCAAGAATTGAGAAAGGCATAAGAAACACTGAAAGCATTCTCTGTTTTTTTTTTAGAATAAAGCAAGCAAAAGAAGCAGAATGTAACTATGGTATCACTTTCCTTTTGTGATCAACATAAAAAATTAAAATATTACTAAATATTTTCACTTGTAAAATGAAAAATGGAAAATTAAACATTCTATATTTTTATTTCTTTCTACAGTGTTTCAAGTAGGGGAAGAGTCTGCAATATTAGATCTACAGCTGTTTCCTACGTTTGCTTCCCACGAGGCTCTGTAACACATTTTGTCTCATCAATTTAGCACGGTATCCGACTTCTGAATACTCAGCACTTAGTTTTGCTTGGTTTTAAACATTTTCCTAAGTAATGCCTAGTGTTATATGCATTTTAGATCAACTGTGACATCTCTGCTTATGACTGCAGGGCCAAAATTGTGGCTTGTATAAAGTCTGAGCAATTGTGTTTTGTGACTGAATGCAGGGGAGAGTTGAAAAGGTGAAATTCTGTCTCCAAATTAGGTTTAAAGTGTGAGTCTGTAATACAGCAGCACTGTCATCCATTCAACCCCATCACCCCTGAGAATCCCCTGTTGTCACTCTGGCATGTGAATAGTGCACAAAGCCTAACCTCCATTGCATTACAGATCCCAAATTCATTTCACATGACCTGAAGAGATGCTAGTCAGCTCTTTGCACCAAGCACTGAAGTTCAAGCCACCCAATTCAATCTAATTATTCAGGATGTACAAGGCAACTTGTCTGAATATGGACATCTGTTGAGAGCTGGATTTTCCTGGCCAGGTCTGTTAGATTACTTCTCTGGACTGAAATTCTTCCATGTAATAAAAGGCCAAGAATATCTAGGGTTTTGCTTATAATATCATTAATAATTTGATAATCTTAGTTGGTTTCAGCATGACTATATTTTACATACAAATTATATTTTATTCCAGTACATATTAGATGTGATCCACTTGTTTAACATGCTAGTTCCTGTTAAGAACATGCTGGACAAGAAAAAAGTACAGAAAAACACAGAAAAAGTACACATGCATGTATAGAGCAACTTGTATAAAGGACAAGAAGTATAATATCCCCAGCAACTCAGTGCTAATTTAGACTTCAAAAATAAAGCTGACCTGATTTTCACAGAAAATTTTACAAGGAGATGACTATTTTTAAAAGCCAGTAGAAACATTAAGATGCGCTTCTTGTGCTACAAGCATAAATAAAAATGTTTTTCACACATCAACAAAGCAAAATAAAGCACAAACCCCACTTAATAACACTATCAAGCAGCAGGGGTGGAATTGTATTAGAGACTTCTTGTGTTGCCAGTGATCTCCACAGGCACCTCAAAAATTCATGCACAAGAAACGAACTTCCTCCTACTCAGTTTTCCAGACACTGAGGTTTTTGAGTAGGAGACTATAAAACAGAAATTACTTTATGCTGACAGTACAAACATAGAGAAGAGAGAATAAATAAAGTTTTCTGCTTACAAAAAATAGTGCAAAGCCATCTTCTTGTGCAGGTGAATGGGATTTAAAAGTCATCCAGACATACCAATTTAAGCATTGATCTAAAAGTCAAATTATATACATGAGACTAGAAAGGGAAGCAACTTATTAGCATATGTCACGTTGGCATTCTTTCCATAACTTCTATTGATTCAGATAAATACAATGTCAACCTCTTTGAGAAGACCAGTAACTTAAAGAATATGAATTGACTAAACTTTAGATAAATTTCAGTAATTAGAGTAACAGAAACCATTTTTAAATAGCTTCTAAACTCTCAGCAAGCATGTTTAAATACTGGTCTCATAAGTACAATTAGCAAATTTGTGTACTCAGGCTTACACTGTTAATTCATATGAATAATCTTTAGACTGTACACTTAAAACACTGCCTGAATTTCCTGTGAGTGAAGAGTAAGCTAATTTGGAACCATTACAAAATTCCTCAGCTAAGTTGGTTGTTCATATTTTAATGTCTATGCATCTCTAATTTCCACTGACATCTTACAAGCTACAGTACACTTGACAACAATCCAAGACAATAATCCTCATGAAGATTTCCAAGATATATTCTTTAGAAAGAAAATTTATATCTTTAATTTATACCTAGAAGTATTTATGTACCATGAAAATCAATTCAACTTCAGCTGCGATCAAATGTTAAGCCATCTGCAGAGGAGGAGTGTCATTTTATTGTTTTTATTGTTATTCAGCAAAATAAAATATGTACTAAATGACAAATGTGCAAGCTTTCAAAAGTTTTAAAAATAGCAATTTGGTTTTAGTTTCTTCTCCTGGTCTTTGAGAAAGAAAAGGAGGTCAATGTTCACTGGAGAAAGACAAATGTCACAGCCACCTTCAAAATACTGCAGAAAATTAAGCCTAGCAGCTACAGGATGGTCAGCCTTATTTCAGTTTCTGGAAAAACTATGGGCTGAGTCCTCTTGGAGCATATTTCTAGGCATGTGATGTTAAACAGGTGACTGGAAGTCACCTGCATGGATTTACCAATAGCAAATTATGCTTAACTAACACGGTTGCCTCCTATGCATTTGTGAACACAGGACAATAGAGGATGTTTTTTGCATAGACTCAAGAAAGATTTTGGCACTGTAATCTGTGATATTTACATTGGAGTGTTACCATCTGCATGACTAGACAAATGAATAGATCAGATATGGGTCTCAGGAGGTGATTAACCTCCTTACTTTACCTGGATACCTGTGACAGATAGATTACCAGAGGCATCTGCACTAGGACCTGTCCTCTTTAACACCTCTACTGATGATGAGCAGGAGGTGACAGAGAACATTCTCATCAATTCTGCGGATTATGTCAAATTAGGGGTACAAGTCTTTACAGTCAAGGACAGGGCCCAAACAGGCTGAAGAATTGGGCTACCAGGAGCATTATGGACCAGAAGAGACAAATCTCAAACTCTCTAAACATCAAGAAACTTTTGCTATTACTGGTTAAAAACCGCTCCTGCAACAACACAATACTATCTGGAGATGGAGAGGTAATGAAACAGCTCCATGGAAAAAATCCTGGGGTGGAGATGGACACCAAGATGGACATTAGTCCATGGTGTTTGCTGGCAGAAAGGGAAGCCAGCAACCTCCTGGACCGTATGAACCATGGCACAGCCTGTAGGTCGAAGGAAACACTATGTGGCTCTTCTCAGGTAACATCTAGATAGTCCGTCTAACTTTTCTTATTTTTTTGGGGAGGGAAGACATGGACAAACTGAAGGGAGCTCAGCAAAGGTCCACTGGTGTGATAGAGGCTGGAGTTCTGACCACTTGAGAAGATAATGGAGCTGGGTCAGCCTGGAGGAAGGATACCTTCAATGCTCGTAACAGATCCCACAGCTGACACAAGCCAATCCTTGGGTTGATACAGGCTGGAGACAGGAGGGAGGGCAAGAAACAACAGGTGTATATTGTGACAAGAGAGTTTCAGACCAGACAGAAGAAGAAACTTTTGTCTTGTGAGAACATTAGGTTGCTCTGAAAACTGTGCCATCTCTGTTCTTGGTGGATTTAAAGTCACAACTGGACTATACTATGAACAGCCTGGTCTCCCCCAGATGTGGACCTGCTTTGGGCTTTGGGGTGGGGTAGAGGGCTCCTGAACTCCTTTCCAGCCTCACTTATTCTTTGGTGCTGTGGAAAACAAAGACATGTGCTGGAAATATGCTTTCGGTCTTGTATTGAGAAATAGAGAAAAATGACCCAGGGAAGCACAGAGTCAGTAGAGCTTAAAGACAGAATAAATAAGACTGGAAATAGGGCAAATAACATGCATAAATTGTTATTTTCATAACATTAGGGAAAGAGAGAGAAATGAATACAGATAATTACATTTAGAATTTTGCAATATATATGAAATATTCAGCACTCACACAAAGAAATACTGCATATTTTCTAGTGTAAAATGTGCTCTGTGATTGCAGAAAATTATCTTCCTTTCAATTTCAGTTCAAAGTTATGTGTTGTACTCCCATATGGAGATGTGCCCGGTGTTGAAGGCATTGTAAGAGTATATAATTTCTAAAAAATATTCTGCATTTTCTGGCACAGGTGCTGAACTTTAATTGGTTTTCTTCTGTCCCTTTTTGTTATCTAATTTTTTAACTGAAGTTTGAATTCCATGATTGTTTGCAGACCAGTGGACCGCAACAGATGTGGCCCTAGAAAAACCAGGAGCAGTTTATTGCATAAGAACCTGTGTCATTTTAACAGGGAGTAGAAAATAGCTTGGCAGGAGACTGAGATTGATTGATCCTGGAAAGATTTTGGGTTTTCTTGTGAACAGTTGGATTGGTAAAACAGACAGATGGATTGTTACTGCAAAGAGTTGGTGTGTTGCTAGGGAGACTTGGAATGGTACACCAGGCAGGTGACAAAATTGTGAACTGGTGTTCAGAATAGATGTGTCATTATTTACATACATACATATATATGCATGGACAATGGACATATATATATATATGTGTATGTGTGTGTGTGTCCACTGCTAATGTAAAACCCAGCACTGTAATCATATTTTCACTACATCCAGAATGTAAAGGCTACATAACCAAAGGCATCTTTTGACAAAAGCCAGACAGATATAGAGTTCAGAGGATGAAATTTTATAAACAGACCAGCAATTGTACCAATTCCAGTATGTGCTGAAATCACACTCAACTCCTATTATGATAATTAGTGTCTTATTTGACATTTAAAGTAGTATAACTCTCATGCTTCACATGAATTGATTTCACATGACAGAACTGCACAATCAAGGCACAAAACTAATTACTGTATTCTGGGTAGCTAATGAGAAACAAAACCAAATCTTAAATCACCTTCCACCACACTTCCCTTCTACTCCGGCTTAACTCTGCCCTCTACTTCCTCACCTCAAACTGGCACAGGGACACAGGCAATGCAGGCTGCAGTCAGTTCACACATTGTCTCTGCTACTCCATTCTCAGTGGGAGAACTCACATTTTTCTCCTGCTCCAACATGGAGTCTGTCCTACAGGAAACAGACTAGTGTTCTTCATGAACTCTTCCAGCATCTGTCCCTTCTATGGGGTTGCAGTCTCCTTCAGAAAAAGATTGTTCCAGGTCCAGCGGGCCCCCAAGGGGCCACAAGTTGTGCCAGAAAACCTGTTACTGTTCCAGCATGAGATCCTCTGTCCATAAGGCCATGGGTTGTGATAGCAGCCTGCTCCAGTGCAGACTTTCCATGGGGTCATGGACTCCTTTAGGCATCCACTTGCTCCAGTCTGGGGCCCTGCAACCTTTCTGCCCTTGGTGTCTGCAGGGTTCTTGCATATCCTCTCTTCTCTTTACAGATGCTGTTGTGCAGTATTTTTTAAATCCTTTTCTCAAATCACAAAACCAGAAGTGTTACCACCATCACTGATCAGCTCAACCTTGGCCAGTGATGGGTCTGTCTTGGAGGCAGATGTTGGACATGGGGGAAGCTTCTGGCAGCTTCTCACCGTAACCCATTGCTATAACACCCACTGCTTCCAAAACTATGCTGCTTAAACCCAATGAATGAGTTTCCAATAATTTGTATGTTTAAAGATAAAAATCTATTAATAGCCACAGTTATGGTTTTTGAAGCCTATCATAAGAATTACTAAACAAAGAATGATGCAGTAAGTCTAGCCCATGTGTAGCTGAACATCCGTCAATACAGCTAGGTTATACCATTATAACTGTAGTGTTGAATAACTATCCCCTCACACAATACAGGGGCTGATTTCTCTATTAAAGAACAATGTACATTTAAATAATTGAATGATGAAAGAATGAAACAACCAACATAGCCACACACTGCCAGGTGACATATTTTTACAGAAAAAATATTGTATTCTGCCCTTCTAACATTTTACAGAATAAGATGAATTTCCAGGAACTTTTCCTGCTTTTTATTTAGAGATTTTAGGTGGGCTAAATATTCTTAATCTTAGACTGTTTGCTAAATATCACATTACATCACAAGAAGAGGTCAATCTAGAAAATTTGTTGGGTTAATATACTGTGTTACTTTCATTTCCCCTTACTGACTTTGAAGAAAAACTATAAATTCACATGTCTCATTAAATATAATCAATTCTAACTTTTTAGAGTATCCTGTGCACTCAGCCTTAAAGAAAGCATCAAATGCATTAGTTGTATTTTAAAAAACCCTAGTTTTTGTATTTTCAGTGTTTGATTTTTCTTATAAATCAGGTTTTTCTCCAATGTAGTGATGAAATCATGAGGAAAGAATGACGTCTCTTCGTGTTGGAAACAGACATGATACCACATATGTGTGTATATATAAAATTATATGTGTATATATATATATATATATGTGTATATATATACACCAAGAAGTCATGGCAATAGGAAATTGGAAAGTTACCAATTTTTTCTGATTTTTAATTTTTTTTTAACTTACATTTTGGAAATTTTCATTAAATACAAAAAAGAATTTTTAAGCCACTTAAATAATTATTCTCTTAAATGAGAGAAATTTATTTCTTTAATTAGAAAAGTGTTGAGTAATTAGTCTCAATATATGCAAGAGACAGTGTACTGTTGCATTTTCCTACAATCCATACCAAAGTGCATAGTAAGTTCTTTAGAGTTTTTAAACAAGTTTTAATTAATACTAGAATTATATTAGTGTTCATATGCACATTACATGGCATGAAAAATAAAAGTTCAAGGAAAAAGTTCATAAGGAAAAACATCCTCCATATAACATTTATAAGTAAAATAGATTTCAGCAGCATGATCAATATATTTCTCAATATATATTTTTGTCAATGTAGGAAAGAATTTAAAAATTTCATATTTTTTTTAATTTCAGAAATTAAAAAGTAGTGATGCTCAAGTTATGTCGTTTCTTGCAGCTGTTGAGGAAAGTATCTGCAGATTTTGGATTTGGACCAAAGGGAAAAAAAACCTCCTTCTAAGAACAGATCCAAAAAATTGTTCCTTCTTATTTGGCTACCCTTTAAAGAAAGTGAACTAAGTCAATGTGCGTAAGAAAATAGAAACAGATGGAAGAATACTCTCAGAAACCATTTAATCACTTTCTAGTGGGTTCCCATCTGCCCTAAGTTCTTTTACCTTCTTATAACAAAAAGAGAACAGACCAGAAAATGAAAACCAAAAAGTCTTCACAAAGTTGGGATTGAAACCTGCCATCAAAAATGAGTCAGTCATTTCCCATCCATGTAACCAAGTGAGTGCTTCCTAATCTATGCTACACAGGCTGCAGTTCTTGAAAAAGCTGTTATTTTCAACACTTTCAGGGCCACAGATTTCCATTCCTTTCTTTCGTTTTTTTTTTTTTTTTTTTTTTTTTTTTTTTTTTTTTTTTTTTTTTATGCTTACTAGGTTCAGTTTTCCTAGTGACTCAGGAAGGCCTAAGCCCTAGCATAAGACAAGCAGAAAAAAATGTGTGTTGGGATGAATACACTAACATTTCACAACAAGCACATTTGATTTTGCTGCTTGTGTTCTGTGTGATGATGAGAAGCTGGCACTTGACTAAGTTTCAGTATGAGCTGCTCACACATCCCAATCTTTTGTTACTGAAATAAGAGCTGCTGCAAAAGTAGGTCATACTGGAATAAATATTAGTCTGGAAATATGTTATTTTTGAACAATAGACATAAGGTGATGCTTTTGTCTTGACAGGACTGGTTCTGACATTGCTGAAATGCTGTTTAACTGTCTGACCCTTCCTCACTTGCATGCCAGCACATCTGGTGATCCTATGTAGATACACCATAAGAAACAGCCCTTCTTTCTCTTTAGGCATCACTGCAGTCTGTTGATGACTAATGGAATGGATCATCTGGGATGAAAGAAGAGGCTGAGAGAGCTGGGAAGACTCAGGAGGACATTATTCATGTGTATTAGTACACCATTGTAGGAGTAAGGAAAGAGTCAGGGTCTTCTTATCAGTGCTCAGCGACAGGACAAGAGGCAATGGGCACAAACTGAAACAGGAAAATCTGTCTGAGTTTAAGAGGACACTTTTCTAATACAAGCCACTACTAGACAGGTGTTTACTATTGCCTAGGTGTTTACTGGAGCCTCCATCCTTGCTGATAGCCAATACTTGACTGGACACAGCCCTGAGAAACCTGCCCAATCTGACCCTGCCCTGAGCACAGATTTGGATGACTGTATCTCTAGAGATGCCTCCAGCCTCAGCCATCCTGTGTTCCTGTGTGGTATCCAACATACGACAGAGAAGAGAAACTGGTCATAGCTGTAAGCCAAACAGACATTCTAACCCTCTTCTGCAGGATGGCCTTGGTCAGTCCTTTTACTAGCATGTAAAACTTATCACTTTTAAATCAGCTGAATTACATGATTTTATTTAGGACCAAGTAGGTTAAAAATAACATGGATTTTCTGCAAGGTCTTTCTATAAAAAGTTAAACTTTTTTATAAGTTAAAACTTCATTGGTCATTGATTTTTAAAAGAAAATTACAATTTAACACTATTAAGTAATTAAAAGAATGTTTATTTCTCAGGCCGTAATGTGATGGACAGAACAAAGTCCTGCATGCCATCACAATTGCAAGCATTGTTTGAGATTAATGCAATATTAATTTCAGTGAGTACAAGAGATTAATAGCATAGTATATAATGTCTGAGCCTTTTTAATAGAAAAAAGACTGAAACATGCAACAGTGCATTTTATAAGATCTATGCAATTTCATGCCAAAAATTTGGAGAGGATACTAAAGAAATGTGACATAGGAAGAGAAAAGCAACCCATATGCAAGAGCAGAAGGGAAGAAATACAGTATCTCAAAAGAACTGCATCAGAATGAGGCCATATGTATAACCTGAGACTCAACCATTCTCCTATTTCTGGAGAGTAACACTATGTTAATCTGGCAAAAATTTTGTGCTAGCAAAAGTACCACTAGATACTCTTACCCAATGGTGCATTACACCAAGAGCCATCCAAATTTCGGATCATTCAGTACAGCACATCATTTTGAGACCAACAGTGCTATTAGCACCATGATAACAGAATGTTCTTCTGCTGGAATATATTGACAAGAATGCAGAATGCACCCCTTCTAGTGTTATTACTCTCCCATTTTAAAATTTCTGCCTGATGTACTGTATATAAGGACCATTTTTGATGGCAGGAAACTTAAACTGCTGCTTTACATATAGTATTTGCTTTGTGTAAAGACATCTATTTATAGCCTCAACTGTGTTTCTAATGGTAGAACTATGTGCAATTGGCTGAAAATGGCATTACATTTTTAATTTCTTCTGACAGTATTTTAAAGGCTACATATGACAGAAATCATCTAAGTTTGTATTTGAGATATTACATTTTCATCATGGCTTTTTACAGGAATAGACGGCAATGTCACCAGTATTAGTTGCTTCCTGGAAATTATATTATTTAACATCTCTGGTTTGATGACCTTGTTTTTCACTCTGGTCAAATTAGTTATGATATTTAACAATTATCCCTATTATAAGCTATATTCAGATCAGGCACATATACTGAAACAGGATGTCACCTGTAAGGAGACATGTTGCTATTAAATTCAGAAGTTATATACAGAAGCTGTGTAGTACAGGAAAATGCATATCATTCAAAAGAATGATTTATACTGATTAGAAGTACCAAACAGCTGCTTAGCTAAAAGCTTGACTCAAAGCCCTCTGAAACAAATGGAAAGATTTTCATTGATTTTACTTCTTTCTGGATCAGGTCCAAAAATGTGGATTTTTTTAGCTGACAGAGAAAGCATTCATTAAAGTGGATATTATTTTATCAGGAAAAGAAGATGCCCAATGGAAAAAAAACTTCTCAATATGGAAAAAGTAAATACTACCCAAACAAAGACATTTCACTCCTGTGTTTTTTTTTAAATCACACCACATGCAGAAAATAAAGTAAACTAATGTAATTATTTAATGCTGTAGTTCAAATGACTCACATGAAACATGTCAGAAAACAACAGTTTCACTTACATCATTCAGCATCCATGAATTTTTACAATATTTCAGGGGGAAAAAAGATATGACAGAAATAATTTTATAAAATATAAATCTCCTTTTACATTATTTTTATAAACTGATTCATTTATCATTAAAAAATATTTGTTTCATACTGAAAATGAAAAACTTTTAATTATAAAGAGGCAGATGAAAAAGAATATATCACTTATAGCACAAATATTAACATTTTTAGTTTGTCCCTTTCCTCACACACTCACACTTACAAATAATTTTTCAAACACAAATTATATCTTCAAAAGAAGCCCAGAAAATTCTAGACTTGCTTGTACTGAAATATTACTTGTGCAGCAAATTGCTGATAGCAAAACTGAACAATTAATAAAAAAGCATTTAGGACTGTTTTTAAGAAATTAAAATCTATACATTTGTATTCCTTACTGTTATTCAGAAGATATCATAGGTCTCCAGCCCTATGTCTGTTTGATCTTTTACTTGGCTGATCTGCAAATTTGTCCAAGATTACTGTCTTATTGTGGTTCCATCCAGATTATAATCCTCTATATGGAGGTATTTGAAGTTTGAATGAACTGAATGTTAGCTAAGACATCAAAAACATTTACAACATTCAGCTCCTGCTAAGAACAAAGAAAGTGTGATTGTTAAGCTTTGGTTTGCCAAAAAACTGGACAATATTTTATAATACCACTTAAAATGAACATGTTGCTCTCTGAACAGCAGCTATGTGCGTATTCACTCACTAAAACCATATTTATGTTGTTATGAGAGAGTACAGTTGCCACAGTACAGAAAGTACAGAAAGGCACAGAAAGTGGGACACTCTTCCTTGTCTTTGCCTCAATTATTCTTCTTTCAACAAAGAAGAGGATGAAGAGTGAGCTCCATGATGTTGTGCTGCAGTACAGTTGTGTACAGAAATTCGCTATCTTACACTCCACCGGTCACCAGCAAACATTTATGCTTTATATTTGTCATTCTTTAGTTTGCATGCTCAATTCTTCAATCAGTCTGAACATTTGCACTTGTCTTGAAAATTATATGGACTAAAATAGTATTAAAATCATACTTGTGAAAGCAAAATTTTTTCTTTTTTTTTCAAGATCCAAGAAAATCTACAAGTGAATAGGTTAGAATTTTTGTTTGAAGCCAGAGACTCACTTTATTCCACTACATCCCAGCAGCCATGCTAGTAATTTGTGACAGTTCCAGAATTCCACAGAAACCTATATATTTTCAGACATAGTTATGTATTTGTTGAAAGGTTTTGAAATATGTTTGTTTTGTCAGAAAGGAATTTATTTGAAATAAATCAACTTTCACATGGTAATAAATTTATCTCCCAAGTATCATTCGTTGTAATTATAGATTGCTTCAGTGGGCAAGAGCACATCATGACATAACATTTTTTAGGAAGATATTAGGTAAACTTGTGTTTATCAGTATCCTTTAAAGAAGTATAAGAAAATCTGTAAGCTACTGACATAAAGCAGTGTAAAAATGAAAATGCTTGACAAGGGCACAGTAGTAACTTCTTTATAATCCATTTTATGGAGTGAATTTGTGCAATGAGAAGGCTCTCTTTTTCTGGAGATGTATTATAGGACACTACCCTCTTTATTGTACATAGACTGCAATATGTAGACAAAATGTTGCTTTAACAAGTGACTGCAATTAAGCCATTGTGTCTGTGACAGAAAACATGGCTGATTGCTGTGTTGGAATGCATTATTAAATATGTTTGCAACTGAGCCATTGAATCCGTCATAGGAAACGTGGCTAACAACATGCAATAGAATGTATTATTAAAACATATTCCCTTACAAGTTGTGCTATTATCCCAACTTTACAAACAAAAGCAAGTTTGAAGTGGCAGGTTAGGGAGTGGGTTTGCAGCATGTTAATGATTCATGATGTTATTACCCATACGAAGAGTCTTCTTCTCAGTGTTATGAGTGGAACAGGGACAAGCCATGCCTCTTAGGATAACAAGAGCAGGCTAGAGCAAGTTCTAAAACAGTTTTTGGTTATCCCCTATCTTGTTTGTGTAGCATGCCATTAAAGAAAAAAAAATAAAATATCAAGAATGTAATCACAAAAAACAAGGAATCAAAGACTCAAACCCAGTCTTTTTTCCTTTACACTGTTTTCAAGGACAACAGTATTTGCAGTATCAGTCTGCAACTTTCTATCTCTTATGATGCATCAACTGCATTGCATTTAACTTCAGGAGATGCGAAGTTTTTCTACAGTCTTGGCCTACATGCAAAGCATTTAAAGATCAGTCTATTTTACTATAGGCAGTCTAACAAAACTTAGTCTTGTTAAAGAAAAAGCAGAATTATCCACAAAGTTCAGACGCAATCTTTTCAAACATGTCAGTGATTGGAGTGAAGGTTTTTGTCTTCCTCATTAGCTTGCTTTTTTCCAGGCCATCAAAATGATCAGAGACAAATGCTTGAGCAAACCAATTGCTCTTGAGTTGTTTGATTTATTGAAAACATTATATTTTAGTTTGAAGGGTGATGCAAATTTTAAAAGTAATTATTCACAATGGTTTTAACTCTATAGAAGTTCCCGAAATCTTCATTATTCCCAGTGGACAGCAAACAAACAAAAATTACAGTCTTTCTCTTGCTGGCAAAATTTCAATAATTTCAAATAGAAGAAAACTGAAAAACCACTCAGGGGAATTATAAATCTTAATATAAAGATGTATTTTGGGTTTTTTCCCCTAAAAAAGTAAACAACTTGAAAATGCAAAAGCTGATTCCATTGGCTTCTGCCAAGGAGAATACTGATGTAAATGTTAGCTAGAAGCAAGCCCCTGTACCCTTGTAATAAAAGGAGATTTTATTCTTAAGTACTTGTATAAAGTATTTAATGAAGATAGGCGAGTTGAGACATGCATTTTAAATTGAATGAAAAGAGATCTTTCATTTTAAACAAGGATCAAGAAATAAGGTGTTGCTTAATTCTCCTTCAGCTGGAATGCATCACCAGATTCATGTACAATGCAGCAGAATATTTTTCAATTCTTTCATTTATACTCCTTCCTCTGCTCTGAAGAGCACTGTGTTTAGAACACAATATACAATATTTTCTTATTTAATACATATTTTGTTGGAAAGATTCCTAGAAGCAGACTGGGGACACAAGCCTATCAGTTACAAAATGCCACATATAATTTAACAAGTGGATAGTTGTTTGGGTTACTGGCTACTGGCCATTGAACATTATGCATATCTTCATTTGGCACAGGGGCAGGAGGTAACAAACAGCAGATTTCAAGGCTGTGAGAATGGAGTTTAATATTTAATGGTTTCTAAATGTTCTAGGATTTGTTTATTTTTGGTGTAGTTTCTCTAGTGGGTTCATCTGCTTTTATAGTTAAAGAATTAGTAAAAAGCTTTCTATCATCGTAGCTAGAGCTGACTTCATAAGAATTGTGCAGTTTTTTCCCCAGAATGTTCATGTACATGTATTTATGGTATCTTCTTTGATTTTTAGGCAGGATTCCCAAAGCTAGAAGGAAATACTGTCCTGGGAAATTGCACAGGGAAGTGAATAATTTTGTCTGAATTTTCAGTAACCTCTCTCAAACATGAAGAGTCCATAATAGTTGTCTAAAATAAATTGTATTTACAAAAACTAGTCTATTTGTCGAGTGTTATTTTTACATATGTAAGATCTATCTCAGGCTCTGAATTGAGTTTCCTTTCCACTTAGCTTTATTTTGTTTACAGAAATGATTAACAGGAACTAAAGCGGGTGAGTTAACAGATCTTTTTACTTGGAGAAGCTATTATAGCAATAAGAATTTTTAGTAATGATATTCATAGACTAAAATACAAACAGATATGATAAGTTTATAGATGCATAGGCCAAGGGTAAGCTGTATAAATCATTTTCAATTTTGCTTCTCCTGAGAATTGTAGTCATGATAATCCATGTGAATAATATTTATATTCTATCACACAACTGTATCAGACACAAGAATAAAAGAGGAAATATTCATTCCTTGAAAGACTAATGTAATCTGTGAAATCTTTAGAGTTTATCACAGTATTTTTCAGCTTTGTTGATGGTAAAAGCAAATACTTCATGTTCAGAAATAGATTTATGAAAAAAAACTGAAGAGCAGCTTTTGGACAATTTTACCTGATTAAATAATTTAAAATTATTTACAGAGTATTTGCACACAAACACTTTTTCATTATTTCCTGAGTTTCCTAAAGTCATTCTCAGACTCTCTACACTTCTGCCTACTGTGCAGTGAGCAGATTCCATAACCAGCTGCAGAAAAATCAGCTTCTGCAGTTGTAGCTTGGAACATTGTGCATATCATTTAACCTGCTTCTCTGGCACACTTCTTTGAAAAGAACTTTACACAGACTTGCTAAATGCATTGCTGAAGGAATTATGATTTTTTATGTGCATATATATATATTTGTATCATGCCACTGGGGTTTTTATCCTGTTATACTGCATGTGCCAAATTACTCTGCAGTAATTCCACCAGTTATGTTGGTGAGTTCAATAGAGGCAATCCAGATTTACAATGGGATGACTGATTGGAGTCTGTGTAATGACTCCTTTCCTGAAAAGCTCTTAGTTTGAGGCAAGATTCAATACTAACTTCTATTGAGATGGAAACTGAGAAAATATGATAAACACTACCTTTATCTCATCCTGTATATAGACCAACTACACAATAGTTTTCTCCAGAAGATTACTTCTTACAAACAATATTCTTGAATGATATTAAATCCCTCTGTAATTATTATTTATGTGAATTATTACTCATTGATGGAGAAAAAGGAAGACTACAACTTTCTATTATTAATACTGTCTCATATCCTTAAGCACATAAAAATACAAGATTTCTAGAAAGGTTGGATTTTGGTAGCCCTCCTCTTATGTGTAATAATACTATGTACAAACACAACATAAAGAGAATCGAACATTTTTTTCTTCGTGAACTTGAAAGACATTTCAAGAAATTAAAACCATGGTTAGTGTTGTCTAGAACAAGTAATTAATTACTAATTCATATTGATTTGTGTTACTTAATATTCATGGGGAGTCTTTTAAAGCTTTCTGTTAGTAAATTAAGACGGCTATTGATCTCACCAAGAACAACATGAATGCAATTAAAATTACATAGCTCTGTTTTGGGATGAAAAAATTATATTTTAAGTGGATATGCATTCATACCAAGCTAGTTTTTATTATAAGATTGCATAAATAATACATAATATATAAGATTATCAGATATGCATGACTTAAAAATATATCTTTTGACACAGCAAGGGCTATTGAAGTTAAAGAAAAAATTTTTAACTGTGAAAAGAAAAACTGTGTCATCAGCATGAATTCTCGGTGTGTATTAATAAGCCAGAATCATCTCTGCCTTGAGTTAATGGAGAGTTGTAGCAAAAATATTTTTGTTACTGAGAAGAGGAAGATTTATCTCACTGCCTTATGGTGTTCACTTATTCTTCTTAATCGGGGTTTAGACAATGTCTTTTACCAAACCGTTGGCTCAAGTCTGAGCAAAGTAATTCTATTTTTCATGATCCAAACCAAAGCAGTCCAGTAACGATAACAATATATAAAGGGATATTGCTATATGACTTGTGCATGCAAATCAGAGACCGCATTGTATGAGCAATCCAAATAGCAAAACAAATTATGGTTATGGATCTCTGAAGACATTTCCCAGAATGTGAATGATATCTGTGAATAAGCACACACAACAGCTTTTGCAAGAAATAAGTCCTTCACTCTTACAAGCTGATGCACACAAGTAAAATATAGAAGCTGATTTTCTGCTATACTGTATCTCAGAAATGACGCCTGAAATGGTGTCAGACAAACCTACCGTTTACACGAAGGTGTACAAATGAGACAAATGTGCCTCATCTAAATGGGTGCATTTATTCCATCAAGACACTGGCACTAGGTATGAGAGCTAAAGACAGGGTGTTTCAGAATCTCCCAAGTGGGATATTTAATCTTGAGAAACACTCACACATGTGTGCACACTATCAACACAAGTAGGCAAAAGAGGAGAGTTTTATGCCTCACAGTGATTTTGGCAGTTAGGTATGTGATGACACAAAGAGGGCGTTTGAGCTACATAAGCAAAGATGAAGGACCAGAATACATCTTGGATATGGAAGTGCTAAACTAACCCTGGAGTGGAAGATTAAAATCATCCTGGAGGGGCTCAAAGGATATTTCTAGCTCTTTCAAGCAAAACATAATTGGACGTGCACTACATCAAGAAAGAAGGGGGAGGACCCCAAACAGACATGCATTAAGAAAGGGTACAATAGGTCTTCTGAAAGATTAAGCAGAAGACATTTCTGGTTTTAAAATTAAGGAGTTGCACAATGATTAGGACTTCTGTAAGAGGGAAAGAGGGAAATACTGTGTGCACTTATCTCCTGCTTCACTTATGTACTCATTTGCTACAGAACCATTCATGTGAACAGATCAAGCAAATTCCTCTGTTTCTTTATCAGTGTCACAGTTTTAGCTGTGTTGCTGTTTTTGAGTATTGTGAATAAATGCTTTCCTCAAAATTTCATGAGTAAAATTTCAAATTTCATAGGTTTCCTCCAAACCTAACTTGAGTAATTCCTCACCAGAAAAGCACCTTGATAAATGTCCTTCTGCCCTAGCATTTTCTGTAAATTAGCAAGTAAGTAAGGAGAAAGGGTGAGCAATCCTTAAGCTACTCATTGTGACTAACCTTCTGCCTGAACCATGGCCAACGCTGAATGAAGAGCAGTTGCTCAGATCTTTGCAAAGTCAGGTCATGAAAGTCTCTAAAGATGGCTTCGATAGGCAATGTGTCCCAATGGTGATTGAAATATAACGAAAAAAGTTAAAAAACTGTTACTTTGCTTAAAACACACGGTAATTAGTGTATTTTAGAAACTAATGTTGCATTCCAGCTGGTGTATAATTACTAGGGTCTCCCCCTGTACCTTATTCTTTAGCATTGCTTTCAATTTTCACACTGCATTAATTATTCATGTTAGGGATTCAGAGAATCCTCAGATGCTCTTTTAAGATTTTTCAGCATACATTATATGTACAATTTAGTTTGTAAATTTTAACCATGATGCCTTCACTTCTTTGATACAGCACTATATTGAATCTATACTCGTCTCTGATTCAGATGCTGCACAGAAGCACTCATCACAGTCCTGCAATGTTTTCAGTATTTAGCAATATGTGATCCATGGTGTTACTTGTTCTTAAAAGATATTTAAAATTCTTAGCTTTGTTAATTGTTTCTCCAAATGACTATGTGCATTTTAAACACACAATTTATAGATCCATGAATTTTTAGATCTCATTTTCATTAAATAATTTTTCATTTTATTTATTTTGGTCAAGTATACCAGCACCAGTTGTCCCTTAAAGCATATATATACATATATATATATATGTGTGTGTGTATGTGTGTGTGTGTGTGTGTGTATGTATGTATGTATGTGTGTGTGTGTGTATGTATATGTATATGTATGTATATATGTATATATGTATATATGTGTGTATATGTGTGTGTGTATATATGTATATATGTGTATGTATATATACATAAAAGCACAGAATTTTTGTACATATAAATATCTATGTATATTTATGTATATACAAACATTAATAATGTACATATAGCAATGTTATCTAACACCTCAACATCAAATACCTACAGAGCTCCATTTCTGTTGATCATGATCTTGCAAATCACTAGACTTCAAGAATTTTCTTTCTTGTGAAGAGTAGGTCTTTCACAATAACAGATGAACTGAGTGTTGTTCAACAACTTCATCACACAGCACAGTGAGGAAATCAAGAGTAAAGAAGTATAGCTACAACACAGCAGAGTCATTTGGTACAGTGAAAAAACCCTTGCACAAACAAGAAAAGAAAGAACGAGTTTAAGAGACAACAAGTAGATAGCAAAACTAAATAAGTATTGATCATTTTAAAGACAGAAAAATCACTTTATGTGTCAGAAATTTTATTGTCTTATAAGTAGAATTTCAAAGTCTGCAGAGGGAAGCCTCCATATTGAGTAAAATTTTAGACATAAAGGAATTAATTCAATTTTTTTTCCAAACTTCTTTTTTAATCCTAGTAATAATATTAATTTAAATAAAATAGTGGCATATAATAATCTTATTTCAATCTAAACAAAGCAATATTTAAAGTGATTTGTTACTTAGCACTCAAGCTCTTCCTGCTACATTTTGGTCCCTAGGGAGGCCCGAGTTAATATCTGTTTCATACCTTCAATCTCACAGCTTATTTAGCTGAACTAAAGTTCAACTGGTCTGAGCTAACTCATAGTTTTGTGATAAAATATATGTGAAATTCATATTTTATAGAAGCCTATTAAAAATTAGAATGAAATTATTGGTCTGCATATATGCAAACCTGTACACATTCCCAACTACCTTAAGTATTTACATCAAGCATATGGGTCAAGATCCTAATCAATTTGGACTAAGCAATGTGACTGACATTCACTCAGGTGGTCAGAGCTCAGTGCTAGTACCACTGAAATTGTGGGCTCACTCCCCATATGGACCATTCACTTAAGAGCTGGACTCTGATTCTTATGAGACACTTCCAAATCAGAATATTCTGTGATTCTATAATTACAAAATTTATATCAGTGACTAACATTTTGATGTCTACCAAAAATTATTTCACTACTAAAATGCCCTTGCTAAATGCAAGACTTGCTGTAAGTAATTATTCATTTCATACCTAGTAAACAATACCATTCTACAGACAATGTCCTTATGTAGAATAGCATATACGGAATTACAATATACAAAATGAATAGATCCTTAATGAACAGATTTCCTTCAGACATTAGTATTTCTCAGACATTAGTATTGCTCTTAAAACTTATTGTTTTAAAGGTTAAATGATTAAATTTTTATGGCATTGTAATCCTTAATCTGTGAAGCAATATCTTTAATCCAAATATGTTCTTCCATTTTTCTTGTTATAGCCCAAAAGTATGGCAGCTGTAACTATCTAATATCTATAAGAAAAAATCTGTGATAATTCAGTTATATCAAACATGATATATTCCTTTGAACCCACAAACATCTTGAGTTTTCACTTTATCATCGGTATAAGGAATTTCTAAATATTTGCATATCTGGTTTTGCTTGGGTCTTTTAAAGTTTGGCAACAAAAGATTTTGCATATGGAAATTGTGGAGCCATTATTACCTTGGCCCCAGTCTTCAATTTTCTGAAAAATTTAGGCCTTCCAATTTCTTTACTAATTTATGAATAGTAATTTTCTCTTAGAAATAAGACAAATTTATTAGCACTATCAAATATTTATGAATATCCTGTGTTTCCTAATTTTAGGCTCTTATCCCTCTGCCATTTTCTAGGGCTCTGCTCTTTTTTTGCTTATCTTTATCTGTGAGAACATTCAAGAGAAATCATTCACTTTCATCTCCTTCCACAAGTTAGTAAATTCTTATATGAATGTCCACATTGCTGCTGTGTGTCATCAGCAATACTCACTTAACTGTAAAACCCTGAAATTTGTTTCTGTATTCAGAAATGTCCTTCTGGCTGATGTTTTCCTATTCCTTCCAAGGCAGCTAAAGTTGTTCATTTTCTTTTAAAACACAGCACAACTGGCTTTTCAAATGTTCTTCTATTTGAAATCCTATTGGGTAAGTTAATCAGCTTCAATATCACAGACTTGTGCTTTTCATTTATATTCCTATTCTGCCTGAGTATTCAAGCTCTCACCTTTGATTTAAAAGTAGGGAATAAGAAAGAGTCTAAACTCAGGTTAACTTGCATGCATAGTATTCTGAAGATTCCTTTTCATCTTTGCCCAAAATATCTTCTCAGGTTATGATTTTCACCTGATCTGAATTAATAGTTGGTTAGGCTGATTTTAAAATTAGAAAGATTTTAAAGTACAGATTTTTTTTTATGTATTCCTATAAATTGACTTTTTTTTTTTTTTATTTAAATATGTCTTACTTAGCATTGGATAATGCTTCCATACATCTAGTTACTTAGGTAGAATGATTAAATACCCTTTTTTATTGTGCAATGAGTCTATACCATTAATTTTAATTTCCTGTCTGTAATTGTTGTCTTGTTTGTTGACAGATCAAAAAAGCCACTTATTTCAGACATCATTCTGCTACTGTACTAAATTATGAAATGAAAGTTAATGTCTTAGATTGATAATAGCACAATGAAACTTAATATTTATTCTCTGTAAATTACTAAAAAATATAGTGTTGAATACATAATGTTTCTATTGCAATGTAATAATTCAGGAAATTAAAGATGGAATTGTGAGCTTTGAAGCAGAAAAGACCCACAGTTTATATTCTATATCTTTGAAAAATCACAAACAATACTTAAGATAAGTTTAATTTATAAAGGTCAAACAAAGATGTTTCTGTGTGAGGTAAGTCATCATTTGATGGTGTAGAGAACAACCTAGAGGCAAGAGGAATTATTATTTTTCACTAAAAGGAGTCAATCCTAAAGACATGATTAGTTATCGCTGTACATGTAGACAGTGGTGGACTCTAGTTTATATATCACCACTTAGAAAATTCAAAGCCACAGTTGCTTATCTCTTAAAATGTCAGCTGTTTTCCCCAGCAGTCAAAAAAAAAAAAAAACAAAAAAAAAAAAAACCAAAAAAAAAAAAAAAAAAACCAACCAAAAAAAAACAAGTGTGAAAAATTATTGAAAAAGGAACTGAGAATAAGTCAGAAAACAACTTTGTGATATTAACAGTTGCTGGTAAGTACACACCTTGAATATTCTGCAGATGTCTGGTTGCTCCATTTAAAGAAAAAAATCCTTTAACTAGAAAAGTACAGAGAAATTATCAGAGATGAAGAGACATTCTGTGTAAGCGAATTATTTGGAATTTGGTAGACAGACTAAGTATTGTAGAAATCAGATTTTCTACCTGAGGAGCAGAAGAGCGAATGAAGTCTACATATTACAAGAATAAAAAGGAAATGTCAAGACAGCAAAGAAGCAAGCATTTTTATTTCCCCTTATACATAGGATGAATGTGTTGTGCAATGCATTGCTGACATATATCAAGTAAAACAAAAGAGTGGATGCTTAAAGAGAATGTTTATTGCTGGACAACATGTTTAAACAAAATAATTTAGATGCAGCTTTCAGCTTAGAAGGCTTTGTCGATGTGTGAGACAAGGAGGAAATGTCCAGGAATGAATGTCTTCTCCAAAGAATGCAGGTTTTGGCACTCCCTCTCCCATGAATCTCTCCCTCTCCTATGAAAGGAATTTCTTGGTGTAAGGTGAAAAAATGTTTATTTAACAATCAGTGCACACAGGCACAGGAGAAAAAGAATAACTTAATACTTGAACCTTCTTGCTATGGAAAAAACTGGTAGATTTAGAGTTCTGCTTGGCTTCTCCTGAGGTCTGGAGCTGGGATGCAGCATCCCAGGGCATCCTCGCCAGCTCATGGTGATGGTCTGTTCTTGGACCAGAGTTCAACTGAGAAATTCCAGAATTAGCCACAGAATTCAATGGAGAAATGCTGTATGCAATCCTGGGAAAACTTCTCGCTTCAGCTAACCAAGAGAAGCTAGCTAAAAGCAAAGAATGCACTCTCTCCCAACTGCACAGCATAGCTGAGAGGATGTGGTAGAGTATATGTGTGTTTGAACACAGACTGCTGAAAGAATTTCCCAGTTTCTCCCTTTCTCTCTCAGTTTAAAGTTACAGAACCCATTCCTGGGCATAAAGCAGATGATAGGGATAAAATATTATCATAAAGTTACCCCAAGACAGACTTTGAACTTTTGATATATGTTTTGATAATATAATAGGATTACATTTTCCTTAACCCAACCACAAATATCTTTTCTCTTTGTGTTCTGAATCATCACACCAAGTGAGGTGGTCTTATTGTTAGACAATCAAGATGTTCTTAAATATTAATGCAATAATGTTTAATTATTTTAACTGTCCTGAATCTCTTCGTATTCCATTTGTCTTGAACTTGCATAGCTTAGACTAGTTGGAGTGCATGCAGATGCAGACCTTTTCCTTGGAATAAATAAATAAATTAGACTGCAATAAGCTTGGACTGATGAGAAAAGTTATTTAAATCTCTCTTGTCTGCTTTCTTTCCTCTTCTTCACCCCTTAAGAAATTATAAACCCAACTCAGAAAAGAAAAACAAAATAAGAAACAAAAATTTCTTCTTGAAGTAGATGTGTCTGTATCTTCTAAAGGAATGTCTTCATTACATTCAGAAGTAGGTAAATATCTTTCTAATAAATGTCTCTAAACCCTGACATATCCTTCCTTCTGGTAGAAAAACATTATAAGGTACTTTTGACTGGCAAATCATTTAGTCATTGCAAACAAGAAGCTAATATACATGGAGCATGGAGTACATGGAGAAATTTACAATCTTTAGACTGCAAGAACTGTTAAGCTAACCAAAGGAGAGTAACATTTTCATTACATTCATACTGAGAAGTTAAAATGTAAATGGAGGACACAGGTTGCAAATCCCAAAGTATTGAAAAAAAATTCTGGTAAGTACCAGGCAAGGCTCTTTAGAGTACAGAACATGTATTACCTTTTGTGGAAAAGAAAGTGTAACTCATTCAATTGGTCACAAATAATTTTGTTTATTTGCCTTCATGTAGCAAGCAAGAAAACAAAACATTTGCAAAAGTTTTCTTTTCTCTCAAGCAAACATGATCTTGGTGGATTTTGTTACTTTGGTAGCAACTATACAGAATAAAACATGATATTATTAACAATGACAAGGCTAGCATTAAGCTCTCATTAGGCTGCTACAGACTGGCATAGCACCAGAAACTTCATGAGAAGCAGCAGCAAACTAAGAAAGTGACCTGCATTTGTACAAAAATTGTGTGATCATTCATTCGGGAATACTTTACTAACATAAATTTCAGATAGTCTTATGTAGACCAACCCCTAAGAACTGAAAAACGTGTCTATTGTCCAAGTTCTCTTCTAGAAATGATTTTGTGGTCAAATTATATGTTTGATTATACCGCATTGAAAAATCTAAATAAATCTTCAAATATTGTGATTCTGAATGAATCTGACAAAGTGTGAAAAAGCAGAGATAATCTCTGACCAGCTTTTTCAAATAAATGCTTCACTTGTATGATATCTCCAACAGTACCAGCATTTTGTTCAGCATTTTAGGGACTGTCTGACAAAGGTGATGTAACCCATGTTTATAAAAACAACTTCCCTGATGCATCCACAGCATGCAAAAGTACTCATAAATCACATTCATAATTCTGGTGGCAAAATTCCTGAGGACACCCATACCTGGGCTGATCAGAGAGGTTGTGATGATTATAGTCCAAAGACCTGAAACTGTCATATTATATAATGGATAAGTCTTCTTTCTTTCTTTTTTTTTTTTTTTTTTCTTTTTTTTTTCCCCCACAAGGATAGTATGGCCTTGCTGCATGGTTGGATCAAATTCATCCAAATGATTTATTTTTTAGATCATCCTGAAAGGCTTGTCTCTTTAACAGGGAAGGAAAAATTTATCTGAGGGCTAAATTGTGGAAGAATATACTACCCCCCCTTCATCTTTTTTGTACTGAAAAGTTAGATTCTCACTTGCAGGATACTGTGGATATCTGAGCAAGGAACCACTTAGCCAGAGTCTGTTTCCTCAGGAAACCACCATTAGGGCTAAAAAAGCACACAAAGCACTTGAAATGTGAAACAAGTGTACTTGATAGATAGTGTTTGTCTGAAAAAATAATGAAACTACCCTTGAAGCCCATTATATACATATTAGGAGAAAGGGAGTATCTATATCACTTTTTGAGATGTTTCCCTATAGCAACCATGAATTTAATAGCAGAGCTGGAAAATACAACTTCTGTTTGTTGGAAGGGAAGTTGCTCTGAAACAAGATTAAATTACAGACACCATCAAATCTCTGTAGCTAAATGAAATTGGACAACATATCTTGTTTGGGTACCACTTAAAAAAACAGGAATACTTAATACAATTTGTATTTGTGATGCCTATATATTTTCAAATGGCTAAACTCTAGGGAGCTCAAAGTGAAGCACTTCCACATCGAAGGAAATTGACTTGAAGGGTAGTGCAGAAGGTGAAACATTTTAAAAGAATTATTGGTATGCATATGATATTTGCATTTCCTATTAACCTTCACTTGCACAAGCAGAAAACCTGCTTCAAAATGGTGAAGGGCTCAGTTCAATTTGCCTGTTTATAAAATTTAATTTAACCAAAAACCTGCAGGAGAGCAGAAGCTGAAACAAAGTCTATTGCTGATTGGTTTAATGTGAGGAATCTGAAATTGATGTTGACATTTTGCCTGCCTGGAGCAATCACTACACTGCATCTCTTAATTGGCTATGCAAGCCTCTCTCCTTTTCTCACACAGCAGTAAACTCATGCTTGCAGCTGCAGGAATCTCCTATTGTAAATACTTACATGGCCAAACCAATTCAGCTAACAAAAGGCTCCCCTTCCTGGATAATCCAGTTAGCCTGTTAAATAACTGTGAGCTCTGCATAAATTCTTGGTAACTTTCTGCATTATGTGAGAGCATGAAGTATGACATTATTAGCTTAATGTGCAGCTTAGAAAATGTATAAGGCATTATGGTACAGTCACACTATTATCTACTAGATTGAGCCAGGTTTATTAACAGTGACAACCATTACAACAATAAAAGGCATGCAAAACCAAATTCAGTTATCAGAACCTTATGGGAGGTTTGCAATCATATTAGATTACATTCTTTCTAAAAGACTTACATTTAGAATTTTCCATTAAAATGACCACTTTTATTTGTTTCACTCTGTCCTTCTGTTACAACCTACAAATATCTTTTATTTTATGTAGACTGCCTATGGCTGATGGCAGCATCTAAAGTCTGTCAGATAAAATCGGAGGTTGCCTTAAAATTTTGTTATGAAATAATCTTTTTCTTAAAACTTCAAAATAAATTCCTTCCTGCCTGCAAATTCAAACACAAATCACTGTCTCTTGCTGTAGAGACTGTCAATATGTGTGCAAAAAATATCTCAAAGGAAATGTGTTAAAATTGTTAGGTTGGGAACTGTCCCTAGGTGGAAGTTCAGCTTCAGAATTTTTCCTCCTATTGCTATTGTCAATATAGTTCTGTGCTTTCCCTACAAAAACAATGAGAAAAAATCTAACCAAACAAAAATCCAAGTAGCTCCTTCAAGGCTTTTTTTTTTTTTTTTTCCCAGCAACATATAGCCCTAAATAGCCCTGTGATAGCTGCACTAGTAGCACACAGATACTTTACTGTACAGAATGAATGTTTGTGTAAATGTCCATTTACATTAGGTATAAATAATTTAAAGAAAGATTTTCCATCTAATCCTGAAGTATAATGGTTTTTTCCCTGAAGAACACATGGATTGATTGTCTTAAATTATTACTTGTGATATTTAATTTGTGAAAATGACTAAATTTAGAAAGTTACATCAGGCAGTAAGATCTAAAGAATTTTAAGTAGTCATAGCAACAATATTTTTTTTGTTCATAATAAAAACTTTTACCATGATTGGGCTTTGCCACTACAAAATGAGGTTACTTAATAAATGAAGAAATTAACTTCCTGAATAAATACCTCAAAGGGCAAATTAAGTTTTCTTTGCTGCTGTCTGTAACTTTTCTTGGCAGAACTTTCTGTTCAGAGCTCTTCAGAAATTTACATTGCTTCTCAACCTCTTAGAATTTGAATTTAGAGATTTTCATCAGATCTGCTTCACTATCAGAAATCACAAAACTTATTCAAGGTGTGGAAGGAAAAAAACTGAGTTTTTATTATAAGTATTGCCAGCATGAAATCAAAATAGAATTTCAGTATCCTAAACTCTAGCTACATTATAGATCTATAAAAATAACCATAAACAGATCTTCTACCAGTAGTCACACACAATGAGCTGCTTTTGACTGTGTCTACTGAAAACCTTGTCAACAAATGTTGAAAACCTGAAAGGAAACAGTAACACTGGCAAAATGTAACATTTACAGGCATTGCTGGAGTGATAACTAAAGCAGTCAGATTATTTCATTTGGCCAAGACTTTCGTGCTTGTATGCCAGTACAGTTAAATGAAAAGGCATACACCTGGGAACAATAAATACAGGTCTCACCTCCATAAAGTGGAACTGCATTTCAGATATCATCAAGGAAGACATGGTGATTTTGGTAAGTGAGAGGAGAAGGATGAGGCTATAATAAAACAATTTAATTTAGTCTGTAATTATATTTTGAAATTACTGCTCAGACAATGAAGAGAAGTCACTAAAAGGGGCTGTGTAGAGGCTTTATTGTGTGTGAGGGCAATTCACGATTTGCTAAAGTGAGATCCAGCTGTCAAAATAGGAGATTTCTGTTATGAAGAATAGTTTTTCTGCATAAATGTGGTACACCAATAAACTATTATAACTATCTAACATCTCTGTTGGTTGAGGTAGGTTACATATCTAAAATTATGAATTTGAATTGAGGTAGGTTACATATCTAAAAATGTGGGGTTTGGTTGACCAGATATCATGGGCTTAAAGCCTTGGTAAGACATTGTTAATAAACAAGAGATCACTCTGAAGTAAAATAATATTCATCCATATATGTTTTAATCTAATAATCTATAAAAGACAGGCATAAAGCTAGTGATTCAAATCATGTTGTTTAGCTGGTAAGGGATAATTTAAAATAAGCAATCCATGGCTATTTGGATTTGTTCTCCCACACTTCTTTGGCAAACTCAATCTCTTCCGTAGTCTCTCAGCAAAATCTTAGAAAGATGTCATCCTACAAGCATGACTGAAATAAAGTCTCCAATGCTTTCAATCCTTTTGACATCTGTTTCACACCCTTTCATTAAGTAAACTGTGAACACTATTGACCTCAATATGATCTATATACACTTGTCTTGGGCCATCTTAATAAAACAGAATTCAATTACTCTGACCAGAATTTATTTTCTTGTTACTACAATCACTTCAGCTAAAGCACCTAATTTAGACCATATGTAGATTAACACAAAAAATTATATTTTTTATGCATATGGGAGAAAAAATCCAAGTATTTTGTTGCCTCTTGCTGTGGTCAAGAATATTTTTGTCCCAGCCAGCGTCTCACTACTAAGCTGGAGAAATAAAATAACTAAAATATGTATAAATTGTTTTATTCCTGTAGGTTGTAGCTAATTTTGGTGTTCTTGGATGCAAAGACTGATTTATGATGAATTCAAATTGCTTTTGATTTCCTAGATTATTCTGCATTTGTGACTTAATGTAGTCCATGGTTTTTGTAAAAAAACTGTCACCATTTTATACAGGTGATGTAGAATGGGAGACAAAAGAATCTTTAAGAGGTCAGAAGTGGAACAAGAAAAAAAGGAAATTGGTGGGGAGGTGAAATGATTACTAGAGTTTCTTATTCAGGAAGATATAAGAATATTAATGTCAGATGTGAATGCCTACTGTATGAAGATTATGAAGCTGTGTGCAGTTGGAGTAGGTTGCTGTCCTTAAACAGAAACCCATTTGAAAATGAAAAGTTCAACACACCTAATGGTTTCTTCCTCCTTCACACCCAGGTTTTAGCCACAGAACTGCCCTTTATGTAGTTCAACAGAGCAGAGAATACCTCACCAGAGGCTTATAAAGATCTTGACATTGTATTACATTCTCAGTTTCAAACTCAAGCCAGCTCTTCTCAAGCCAAAAAGTGTCTAACATAAATTTTCCTGAGAATATTTGAGATATTAAAGAAATTCACAATTTCCCTGTGTTCTTTTGATAATAATAGCAGTAGTGAAAATCAATAATCCTCACACACTGTTCATTGTGAATAATCTGTCTAAATGGAAATATATTTCCTCTAAGTGTGACATTCTAGGTACTTTAGACAATACATTCATTAAAATGCTTCTCATTAACCATATTCAGAAGCAAAATTGGTCATCTTTTAATCCTTACAAATACCTCTCTGCTGGATATACTGTGGCATGTACTACCCCACGATTATTCTGATAAATCTGTATTAAAACATTTTAAATAGCCTGAAACTTTTAATTGTGAACACAGGAGAAAATAAAATAATCTTTAAATACTGGAAACAAGTAAATTTCATTGTGATTTTTCATGGAGAGGTAATATAATAAAGCCATCAATATTTCATTAAGAATGAAGAACTATAAGGCACGTTGTCAAAAGCAGCATCATTTCTAAAGGAGAAAAGCTAATTTTTTTTTTTAATAGTATTACTTAGCTCTTTTGGATGCATTAACAGCAAAATAATTCTTCCTGATGATTTTTTAAAGTCATTATAACAAAACTTGATAATAAATAATAACAAACAGCAATAATATCAGAGCAAAATAATCCTTTGAACTCTTATCTTTCACTTTAAAAAGCTTTGTGTTCACCACAGAGCAACTGAAAAATCTATAAAAATTTTAATGAATTGAACATGAAGACCAATACCAATATAAAAGTCTGAGATTCAATTCTACTACCAATCCAGTTTTTCAATGTGAGCCATTCAAATACAATGTCTTTACAAATTTGACCCAGAAGTGTTGTAAATAAGTTTCTTGCGACACAAGGAAGTATTTTCAAGCTTTTCATAAACTTGGAAAAACATCTCTGTTTCTGTGATATCTTCAGACAAAAGTCTCTGTTTTTTCTAAATATGCTATACTAACTTGCCAGAATATTGCAACGCATGTCTTTAATTTTAAATTTAACCAAATGCTTGAATGATGTTCTTTTGGTTTCATATTTGTTTGGAAGTTGTTCTTGAAAGTGAAATCACAGAGGAAATATGAGAACATAACATATCAAATTGACAGTTTTCTATACATACTCTGCTTCTACAATTCTTGATTCATTGCAAGAATAGAGGCTTCATGATAATCTTTGTTGCAAATGCACAACTCCTGACTTTGTTATTCAAGTCCACAGTAATAAAAGAAAAAAACAACCCAAAAACATTGAATATAGATTGCCAGTTCACTTAGTAAACTGACAGAACATTTAGAAAATTGCATGACCTATGTGAAACTCATGTTTGAATTACATGGCACAATAATTTGCCTGTGTCAGTCTACTGACTGGCATTTCTTTATGAAAATGACAACTCGAAGTTTGCAGTTGTATCTTCATCTAAAAGTAAGAAACCATTTTCTCATCTTTATAGTTGCAAAAGATATTCTAAACAAATATGAATCAGGAATAACAAGAGAATGATGTCTGTCAGTTTTAACCTGAGATAATAAACCTTAGTTATTAAAATGCAATCTCTTCCCATACCTCAGTGATTCGTTGATATGCAATATTAGCCTATATGAAAATGTGTTTCAAACTTCAGATTTCCTTCATACAAAACAATAATTCAATTCTGTACCATCCTCTTGACCTCTTAGATAAAGTAAGGTTATATATAAAAGCTGAGGTGGTTGATGATGTGGATAGGACACAAAGTACCCCTGTTGCTCACCTGACTCTGCAGTGAAACCATTTAATGACATAAGGCACCAAAAGCTAATATTATAATAAAGAACAAGTATTTCTTGAATGTCCCAAATAACTTCAGAATCGAAGCACTTCCAGTATCAGCAGGTGAAAACACATGAGAAACATTATCCAAGAATGCAGAGAAGAAGAGGCAGAAGGATTGAATCATTGAGCAATTACATGCTTTTGGAGCAGCTCAGCTTTGTGGCAAATCACAATAGGCTGAAAAGCCCTGATTAGAAAATTACTATCCTTCCTGTGGGAATTAAAGAAAGGCAGGCTTCTATAGAATGATTCAAGTTTCAGGAAGACTTAGCCCCCACTGAATGAGCTTGTATCTTGCCTCACAAAGTAAGACTACCACAAAGAGCCCCTGAATTTAGTGACTGAGGTTAGATGGAAGAAACTGAGACCTGCCCTTTACTTTTGACTTTCAATAGGTTTCTTTTTCCTCCAGTATTTTTTAGCTAGCAGAAATTAGGTTTATTTCAACATGGATTCATGGTTAAATGAAAGTAATTCTCCAGTTCTTCACATATGAGAAAAAGTTGAAAAATTTAGTGCTTCTTCAAAATTGTTATTAAAGTCAAAATAATGCTCATGACTACAGAAAATCTCATACTCACTGTAGTGGTATAACCTTTTTCCCTTAACAAACAGTACAACCAAATTAAGGGATTCAAATTCAAGACTTAATTATTGCACCTTGTTCAGCTATTAAAAAGGAATTGCAAAATAGATACTATGGCATATTGGCACATGTAATAATTAAACAAGCACTTTACAATAGAATTTTTGCTTCTTTTTTTTTGTTTTAAATAATGATGCTGATCAAAGCAATAGTGGGAAGTGAAAATTGTCTTTAAATAGAGGTGCCTAACCTTCAGCACAGATCTTGCAGTTTCTTAAATCAAATCAAATCTTTATGTGACTAGAAAATTAATTATAGCACTATGTTTTTATGGATATGAAATGTAGAAGTGGTGCTGTGGTGCATAATAAGATAATCTTAAGATTCTAACTCATACACAGGCATCTATTTCATCACAGATGGAAAATATGCCTGTGGAGACAAGTATGTTGACAACCATATTCTGTTCTAAAAGCTTTGAAATTAGAGCCACAAACAAGTAACTTTAATGGCTCTGGCATAGTATTGTGATCACCCCAGACAAGACAAAGTGAACTCATTACGACAAAATTAAACTCCTTTTCACATTGCAAGGTAACTATTATATATGTGCAGTACATGTATTTGTTTGAAGACAATTCTTTTATGCTGTTTCAAGAAGGGAGTGGTTACATTTAATCACCACTTTGGTTCCAGTCTGAGGTTGTTATTCCAGAATCACAATCCTTCCACTAAGACCTACGGTTAACTTCTTCTGGAAATGTTTAGGAAGAGTCTTAAGTTTTCTTTTATACATTGAACACTGCCAGAGAACAAGACTCAAGACAATTTTCTGATCTATCACAACATCCTTAAGTAATACAATAACTGAATATTTTTTCATTTAAAAATGCATGGTAAATATAATTTTGCAAGATCACTATGCTTTCATACTGACAGTGAAGACCTACATATTTACAATTCAGTATAGACCTCTTAGACAACCTTACAATGATTTGATTCTTTATAGGGTGCTCCACACCATAGCTCAGAGGCAGGAGTACCAGCCATGTAAGTCAGTGGGAAACTGTGCCATCCGCTTTGTAGAGGTTTATGTTGATACATGTTCTGTGTAGACATAAATATCCCCAGAGCACTGAAATACAGCTTATGGTAGAAATGAATGAGAATAGTATTTCTAAAATAAGTCTCATCCAACTTTTGCAGGTGCACAAAACCACTAAGTGCTCAATATTTAGAAGAGAAAGTAAAGACTATCCTGTATAACTTGAAAATACCATTATTATTCATAATAAAATACAATGATGCATAAAACTAAACTTTAATCAGCAGCACATGCCTCTTTAGTGGCAAATGACCTTGCATGGAAAAAGCAAACTATCACCTGAATGGAAAACAAAGCTTCCTTTTATCTTGTTCAATTTCAGACCCATTAATGATCACTAAAATCCTAGGTAACTAATGATGTGAAACATTTTAAGTGCTAATCAGACATCAGTTACTTACTGAAACCTGTAGTGGTGATGTCTAATCTGTGTTCATTTGTGATCAAATTCAATCATGACATTGAAGTATTGCCATTGAAAAATTTGAAAATCCTCTGTGTGCAACATTGAAGCATCATTTGTATTGTTTTGAGGGCTAGATCAAGCAGGGGGGAAAACAAATAAGGAAAAACAAGCCAAGGAAACCTAAGAAGCCATAAGAGGAATTCAGAAACTTGGATGTGTGCCGACAGATTTTAGAACAGGACTATAAAGACCATTTCACTGGAAAGTTAAATGTCAACCTTGGAAATGTCAACCTGAGCTATTGATGTCAGATTTTTAAATACTGATTAACCCCAATAACATATTTGTGGAAACTCATCCATTTGTCAAACATCTGAGCAAGTCCACCTGGTACAGCATTATCAAGCACCTCTGATATATATATGGGCTTAACAGGAAGATTCTACCAATGTGACTGTTACTGTTTGACCATTGTCAATTCTTCTGTGTTCCAACACAGGAGAATACATCTAGAAACATTTCAAAAATGTACAATTTACACAAAAATAATTATACTTGTTTGTTTTCAAAAGGTAGTTCTAGTGATAATCACAATATTTAACTACAATGACCTTCTTCAAATATTTATGTAATTTTTCAAAAAATTGGAAACTTGATAAGGGTGATAGTAGAATAATGCTAGGTATTGTTTGTGCTTTCCTCCAGGGAGTGAATGACAGCTGCCTTTCCAGACTGATCTGTTGAATGAAGACATTGTTGAATGACATTGGATATCACTATAAATTGAGAATTGCAACTTCCTAACAAACGCCTTTTTATTGAATCTCTTGAAATCACTTGAAATATTAATTTCTCTCTGAAGATTTTTGCAATCTGATCTCAAGAACTTCTTGTAAAGTTGAATGAAGACAAGCTGAAAGTCCCCGAAGTGACTTTCAGATGAAAGGAACACAAGGAACCACCTAACAAAAGACTGTACTTGATTTCTCTCTGATCAAGCTCCTTCTTGACATTTTATATGGAAATAAAGCCAAATATCTATCTCTTTCCTCAGCCCTTGATTCAGAATACTAACTGCTGAGGAAAGCATACACACATTTCTTTAAGTGCCTTTTTTACAGCTTTTAATTCTACTGAAAGAGAAGGATTATTATTACTCTTATTATTATTATTATTGTTGTTGCTATTATTATTACTCTGGGATCACTATTGGAAATTCTGTTCAATCTGTCCATATACTCATACCGCTAAATTCACTTCTGTTCTACTTTAGAGCTCCACAAAAGGAGAACTGAAGAATTGTCCTTCCCCAAAACACTCTAGGTAGTAGACTTCAGATCACAGACTAAAAGAAGAGCCAGCACCAAAATACTAATGATAAACCAATTGGCACAATTGGCACAAACACCAAACTGGCACAATTTCATTGTTACTGTTTTATATTCTCAAAGCAAACTGAATCCCACACCCAAATACGCTTTAGAAAAAATGCTCTGACATTCACTGCCAAATTTCATGTTAGGAAGTATGATCAGGGCACTAACAAAAACTTTTTGATGTCCCCTGGATACATGCATTACTAGCAAGTTGGCAATTCCTTTTGGTACAAGAGAGTCTAGTTTGAAATGACACAGGTTCTGATAACCATGAGAGAGAAGTGAACAAAGAAGCCTAATCCTTTGCTAGTCCTCAGAGTAGAAGACAGTAAAGAGCAAATCTGTTGCTAAGTATTCAAAATGTCGTTTCCGTGAAAAACACTTAGATGTGACAGCAATGCAAGGTGCCACTGGAGAACAGGGAAAACTGAACGTGAACTCTGATTTTAAGAGGCAGGTACCCCGTGGTGATCCTTTTGTGTTGTTTTGTTTTATAAAGTACGACAGAACCAAAACTCTTGGGTGGCTAACAAGGGATATGTCCAGATATTTGGAAAAGAAAATTAAGTACAAATTCAGTGGATGGATGGAAGAAAACAGAACCATGTCCACTTGTTCACCACTAATATGTCTGATATGAAGCATGATCTTGGACTGCAGTGATAGGTAACTTTTCCATAACCAATAGCTCTCTTTCCATTAGTTATGTAAGAGTATAAACCAGAGCCAGCTAAATCAAGAGAGAATATAATCTTATTTTTAAAATGTGTTTCAATAAACCTTTCAATAAATAATGACTATTTATATGTTGGAGCCCAGAAGGCAGAGAATATTTCTCTGCATGTTTTGAAGGGTCCAACCCCCCTGACAAACACTGCTTTTAATCTTCGTCCATGGAAAGGGCTTCCTAGGCTTTGGGATGAACCAGAATTTTCAAGAATGTAAATTAGATAGTAACATAGTATGTAATTTATCACATCGTGAGAAATATAGATTTTTGGGTTTGTTTGTATGGTAAGTAGATGAAGACAAGATGGAGGATCCTCGTCATTTTTAGGCTTTCTTCTCCTTCTCCATCTACTCCATGTTCTGGAGTGTGGGTGACACAGGACAACTGGTCAAAATTTGCCGCAGTGTAGAGTTACGTGAATAGAAATTTAGTTATTGGTGCAAAAGAAGAAATAATGTACATTCTTGGTGATAGCTGGGTGAAATATCGCTAAGAGAACCTTGATTCTGTGTGTTTGGGCTTTTGGTGTCTTTTCTCCCTCACACTAAGCTGGTGTAAAGCCTGGTGTGCAGAAACTGCTGATAAGAAAATAATAAACAATCTGGAGAATGAGAACAGTCAAGAGTCCCATTTGCCTTTTTTCAAGCAAGGACTTGTGCAAAAGGCCTCCCCTATCAGGGGAGAGACATGTGGGAGTCAAAGAACTGCCACATTTATATACCTAGTGAAAATATTCTTTAATCTGAAGGTCTAGAACTAAAGAGTCCAACACCTAAAAGGCAAAATTCCCATGCAGAATGGTGCATGATTTCCCTTGCAGGTTGAGTCAATCTTTAGCTGTCTTAAACTGTCTAAATCTTAAAGGAACCCTGTTTCCCTGTTCATTTTAACGGTACAGTTCTGAAGGACTTTTCTACAGTCATATAGGCTTCTCCAGTGCTGTTAGTCATGGTTTTTCTCCTGTTTAAGGAAATTTTCATCCAAATTCAGCCTTTCTTGAAGTATTGAAATCATTCTAGAGAGCACATACTTTATAAAACATTTCAAACTCTTTCCATTTATGTTTCATCAAACTTGCAATAGAAGTGTAGTTGGAATAACACATACTAATTCCCATATGTTGAATTTGTTGCTCAAATTTTATATTCTATATATTTGTTCTTTGCTCAGCATTTTATTACCAGGCTGCTGAGCGCTAAAAGTGAAACCTGGACCATTTTGATACTTCATCAAGAAAAGTATGAATATGAAGTAACATTATTGGGTTTGGATTTTGTTTTATTTTCAAGGTGTGAAAATCAGTGTACATCAGAACAACTGGAGAAAAAATAAAAGAACAAATAAACAACAACCCTGCTCCCAGGTTCCTTTGTGCAGTTTTTCCTTACTTTATACAGTTTTAGTGACAAAAATACCTTGCTATTGTGCTTATGAATATATGTCCTTCAACTTTTTTTTTTTAAATTGTCCCAATCCTTTACACAAAATCTATCTGCTGCAGAACAATAATTTATACAAGACTCTCAGCATGACAATCTATTATTAGATAGATGACTCAATTTACCTAGCTTAAAAATGTAGCTTTAAGTCTCTCATCAGTTCACTTTATTTACCCTTGTTTTTTGGTTTGTTTTCTTTTTTTTTGTCTACACCTACTAAGAAGAAAATTAGTACTTTCTCAGCTGAAACCTGGACACCTACACGGAAAAAAGAATAAACACAACTGTATAAAATGCATTATTACAGTGACCATAAAAGTTTTAAAATACTGCAGAACACATTAAATATTATCCTGAAATAAAATTAAGTTCTAAATTAAAATAGCTCTATTATTTGCAGTACTTCTATGTATTATTTGTAAACCAGAAAGGACTTTCATATTGCTTACTAGTCATATCGGTGACAGAAAATACGGAAAATGACAATAAATACGACCTCTCTCTTAATTTTCTACCTGGCAGTGTACCATTTACATTTTTACGAATGTGTAATGCCCCAGGTGACTTACTATACCTGAGATCAGGCGATTCTAAAGGGCCAAGCTGTGTACAGAACATTGGCTGAATAATTCTTAACTAGTCTGCGTGGGAGATTTTCTTGAGAACTTGGACAGAGGAAGAACTTTCTACCCCATCTGCCTCAGGACCAGGCTCACCCAGCCTCATTCAGAAGACAGTGTGTCCAAAACAGCCTTCTAACACCATAGGAAAGCATCATCTTAAAAAAGTCAGCACTTCACAAGCCAGTCCAAGAAGCCTGTTTCAGTATCCTGCCCCGCTCTTCTTGAATTGTGTACCAAAAAACTTGGAGTTTACAGGGACCACACCACAAATTGTCATGTTATCTCAGAACAAACATACTATCAGAAAAGCAAGATGCACAAAAGAGAAAACTAATATGCACAATTATGCTGTTTCTACCCATAAGATCTCTACAAATTGGATTTTGAGGTGTTGGGAGAATATAGTGATGTATTCATCACTGTGCATCAGCCCTTCCTCCTATGCACTACCTCAACATTATCAATTTGTGCTGGCAGTGAAATTGCTTCCTAGGTAGACCTTCAGTATGTCTCACTGAAACCATTCCCAGAAGGAGGTGAAAGCTGTGAACACTTTAAATTTGTTTGTAATGATCCTAAAGGATTTATATTCCTGAATAGCCTAGGGGTAGCAAGAAGAAAGTTAGTGGTAAATGGAACAAGTCACAGTGTGAAGCATTTCAGCACTGTCTTTACCAACTAGTTCATTATCTCTTAAAGGTTTGAAAAATACAAAATCTGTGGAAGATATGACTACTAAAAATTGAAGTTGTCATTGTAAGCCATCCTTGAAAAACATTTTCTTTGAGTGACTTCATGTAACTGACTATGTCTGAAGAAGCCCTGTGCAGGATAAAACTAGTAGAAATAGAAGAGTACACTCTTCTTTCAGCCTTATAATTTGGGGGAAAAAATAGGAACTCCCACGCATGTGATATATTTCAGTTGGTCAGCATATCACTGTGACCTGTTTGTAACACACTCCTTATATAACCACTATGCAGTCACATTTGTCAGTAGGCTGAAATAATATATAATGCTTCAGTAAAAGTAAGTTCTACTTTATCTGGGTTTTAAGAGCTGAGATTTATATTTTACAGCATGTTAATTATGGCTATAAAGTTCAGCCAGCTTCCTGCAAATGAGTCCAAAAAACCCAACCATAAACACACAGCAAATGGACTGTGTTGTGGTACCAAGGCTGCATGTGGGAACACAAGTACCTGAAAAAGGCTGAGGGATAAGAGGTCATGAAACCTATTAAGACCTGCACAATTTCTCCTGGAGGTTGAAACTTTGTGGACTGACAATAAATACTTTTATCTTCTTGCTAGATTGGAACAAAAAAATTTACAATGGAAGAAAGTAATGGACACAGTCTCCAACAGCTCCACTGACGACCTCCTAAATGGACATGCTTTTGATACTGTGCTACTTACACTAAAAGAAATAATTATGATTAGCTTCATGTCTGTACACTCTTTCTTGATGGCTTCAGCTAACCTATTAAACAGGGAAGAAAAATTTTCCTTGTCCTTAAGTTTCCTAATGACATCTGGAGGGGGAGATAAAATCCTTTAAATTTTTGTTATTTCCTGTGAAAATTTAAAGCATAAATATTGAATCACAAGCAGAAAAACTGAGTGCTAAAATATCATAGAATAGTCATGTTACCTGTATTTGCCATATGAAGAATAGAGTGTGTGTTCTTAACTAAACTACAGCAAAATTAGGATAACCATCTCATAAGAATATTGAATCAAATAGGCACACACATCATCAAATCAATAAAGACAATGTAGTACCAACAACCTGACAGAGAAATAATGTTGTGATCAGGTGCAAAGTCAATACTATAAAAATTACCCCACATTCAGAATGAGATTTGTAATAAATTTCTAAGGGTTTCTAGAAAACCTCTCCAGGACTTTTCTCCAGAAAGGAAATATGCTATGTGGCAGTTTACATGTGCTATTGGAGCCTGAACACAACGTGTTGAATGTTATTGCTTTATATTTTGAAAAGTATACAGGAAATGCATGCCAAACAGAATCATGTTCATTTAAAACAGATGGATGATGCTTTCAAAAGTAACACATTCCTTTCAAAGCATGCAGCATGACTCCTTGTGTCCAGATACGACAATATTTCCACATAAATAGGAAATAAATGGAAATAATCTGACTTTGTAAGGAAACCTATGGTTCTTGGCTCTTCAGGAGTAGCTTTGAATACTGTAATAACACTAGTTCCTCTTCTGACTTCTAATGAGAGAGTCTTTCAAAAAACTCTAACTGCAGGATTGTCAATTTTTACATGGGAAGAGTCTGTACTTCCACTGTATTATGACTTAGGTTGTAAACTCAAGTATGGATTTTGAGCATAAATATAAGTTCATCAAAGGATTTTATTTTTTGAGACATTATTAGTAACTTTGAACCCAAATTTTTGCAATTGGTGATTCCAGGAATATCAAAGGAATAGAAAACAAGCAGCAAAAAAAAGCCTCAAATTCAAGACTTTGCCTGAATATAAACAGGAATGTGGAGATGGTTTTGAGTCATTAGAGAGGAAAGATATGAATTTACCAATTCATATTAAGTATTTTTGAGAAAATAATTAATATACTCTTCATCTACCTTGGTGCAGATGAAGAGTAAATATATTTTGTTATTGGATTAGGAATTAATTTTGACATAGTTAAGAATACAAAGATCCAATATTTAAACAGATATATAGAAAATGCAAGGAGTAGAGCTTAATTTAATCTGTATTTATGAAAAGAAAACTTTGCAATAAACTTTGGATTTATCACTTAATACTTGGTATTTGCCAAAGGTTTATTGAATTTTTAAGGCATGGAAATCCTACATTAGAAGTCTATGATACTTAAGTTGAAATCTGAAATGATAAAATTGCTTGCAGACATAAATTGTTTCATGCAGAATCCCTGGATGCTTCGCTCTAATTTGCTCAATTTGGATATTTTTTTTCCGAAATGTATTTATAATTTAGGCAACTAATAGGTTCTTTAATTCAGTTTCTGCTCCATAAATTTTTTTTAACTACCATTTACATCCTGATATGTGCTTCTAGGGATCTTCTTTTTCATTGTCAAAGAATATATATTTATTCTAAGAAAACAACCCCAAGGGAACTGAAAACTAAGCATTTTACTCCCTCACTTCATGGATGGACCCAAAGTGGTAGACTTTTGCCACTTGACATAACCAGTTTTCACAAAAGAGGAGGAAGGGATTGGAGAATTGATACCCTCATACCTGACAGACAGCAGTCAGAGCACTTTAATTTGACTTTGATATTGGACTTGCAAACGTCTTAAAAACTCTGCTTTAGATTGGTTCTCCTCCAGATCTTAAATTTGATAAAGAAAAGAAACAGACAAAATGTCAGATTTATTGATAGTATGGATTTCTCATACTTAACAAGAAAAAAAAAGCTTGTGAATGCTTACCACATCAAATTTTATGTGAAAGAAAACTAAAGTCCCTTCAGGTCTTTCCTTCTCTATCTTCTTTCTCCCTTTCTCCCATTTTGAAACAGCTTAAAGCTATCCCCTGTCCAAAAAGAAATGATCTCTCACTTTAGTTTTTACACAGAATTTCAAAGCAGTGGTACATAATTTATCAGTCTCACAAATATCAACTGAAAACCAGTTTATTATAAGGCTTCTCTATCTATGACTCAAATCTAGTTTAGCTTGTCAAGCCATTAAAATTAGCTTTGATTTTGTTAATTTAGGGAGACTAAAACCCCTTCAGCAAAATTCTGGGATAAAATCCCCAAAAGATATTTTGATTTTTCTAGTTCTTAAAGAAAGAGTTGTTAAATTATTAATGGCTTACACACAACTAATTAGAATACCCTCTATATTCAGATGTGGGTGGGAGAGGGAGAAATATATTCTTGTGTATTTGTATTTTCTTATGTTTTGCCCAAATGCTCTCACTTATATTTTCCCATTTAGAGATTGTTAATACTAATTAGGATGTTGACTTTAATGAGAAGTGCAAAGGAGCTATTCTTTTATTACATAAACAGGACATTTGGGAATATTAGACAGGTCTGGGTTCTTGTCAACAAGTAACTTGGTTATCTGGTTCCTGTAACTAGTCTTGTCTTAGTACATTTATCTACTCCAAGAGAGGATTCTAGAAACTACTCTGCCTGAGGTATTTAAACTTTCTCATCTTAACTAGAACAGGTGTTACACAAATGAAATGTGTATGAACATAAATACATAATAAATTATCCCACAAAAAATATTCCCTCCAAGAGGTTTTGAAACTAAGCAAGCATTGTTCTAATTCTTTATCAATATGCTATATATAACATTTAAACAAGGGATAGGTTTTCTCAAAAATACATTATTTTTAGCGTTTTTTTGTTGTACTCATTCTGATTTGCCTGTTGTTTGTATTTTACAGAAGCTATTTCAATGTTTTCTGCATAAAGTGTGAGGTTTTTTAATGAGTTTGGCATAACAGGGGCCAATATAAGTTTTATATTATAAGAGAAGAAAGAATACTAAGTTTGTTATTATTGTTGAAATAGAACAAGTGAAAAAAATCCTTTGCTTATTCACCATGTTTTTCTTGCTTGGAATTTAGATAAGAGGTATCACGACATCTAAAACATTTTCTCTCTAAGTGCAAATTGAACTAAGTCAGGTATGACATGTTCTCATCTTCATTCAGATCAAATTATAAATATACCATGTATAAAAAAATATCATGTTCACCCATGAACTTGAGCTGGGCATGTGTTTTTCAGTCTTAAATAGAAGTCCTTATATTACACATGCTGAAAGAGAACAGATAGGCTGGAAATAGCCTGTAGAAAGAGAATTATCTATTTTTCATGTTTAACTGTTAAATATAGCTAGTATTTATTGTAGAAATTGCATTCATATCCCCATTATTCTGTGCTTCTGTGTTGGCACAGCTCTTACACAGAGCTCCTAATTAATGTTTTGTCATTGAAAGAGTTTCCATTTGTTCTATGAGAACACTAATCATAAGCACATATCCATTGTGAAGAAGCCCATCTAGAATAAATTTGTCCCTGAATCCACTTGGACATATAGTTATTTAAATCAGATGCAACCCAGATATGAAGAAGAAAAATTTTTGCATTAGTAGAAAAATAGATATTAATATTATCACTATTGTCTGGAGCAAGGAACAAACAACCCAAAAGAATCTACACTTCATTTTTAAAATGCATCTCCCTGAAGAATCTTCACCTTTTCAAGCTATAAAGTAGTTTATTTCTCTACACTTGTTTATTAAGGTTCCATAGATTCCACAAACAATATTTCATCGTTTTGTATTTCTACCATCAGAATTATTTGACAGAACTTCCTGATCACCCCAATATATCTTTACTTGTAGAGTTATTAAATAGAAATATGATATCAAATATTGGGTAGAACTCAGACCAACTTATTTATGAAGAATGTATTTGCATATATAAACTTTCCCTGTTAATCATGATTTTATGCAGATTACACGTGTATGTATGTGCATGGTGACCAAGTTAAAAAAAAAAAAAAAAAAAAAAGAGGGAGTAATTCCCAATTCTCTTATTGAAGTTATATAGGATCCAAGACAGTGACTTTCAATCTACTAAGCCTGAAAAGCAACTTTACTGGGGGTTTCTCAGATATGTTCAGCAGTATGAACACCACTCTGCCTATCACAGCACAAATATCCATTATTTTAAAAAATACTGTTGGTGAAGTCTACAAAGAAGTAGGACCACAGGCTGTGTATTTCAAGCATACAAAAGCAAAGTCCCATGAACATCAGCCAGACATAGAAGAAATGAAGAAGGTTAACCAAATTTTCCTGTACCATGTATCTAGCCCACTGGCTACCTACAGCAACCATTTTTCAGTTAACTGGATGTTTTGGGTGCCATTCAACAGGCCCTTCTTCATCAGCACTGAGCAGAAATAGCAGGCTAGCAAAGATACTAGTCTGCTTTCCACACAGGCTGGCAAATTACAGAACAAGAACAAGGGGGTGGAGAAAGAATTCCTCCTAATGACTTCACTAGCACATAGAGATATCAACAACCTCTGTAAACAGAATTTGTTTTTTATGAAATAGAATAACTGAGCTGCATAAGCATTTATCAAATTTCTACTTATTGTTCATTAGTTGATTTAGGACCTAAAACGACTTCAGCTAGACTCTGCTGCTTTTGTGACTTTGCTAGGAACCTCTCCTCCCCATCTCAATAACACTATTTACCCTAAACCTAACCTTATGATGCCTCAGGTCAACGATATACAGTTCTGTGAAAAACAATTTTTCTGTACTAAGAAATGTGGTATGCTCTTAAGGCATACAATCCCATGACCTTGCAAATCTAAAATGCATGATTATAGGGAAGCACTTAAATTTTCAAGAATTTCTGGGATGTCAGATTTCATTACTAAAAAATATGTAGAATTTTTTTATATTTTGCATGTTTTTATAACTTCTTTGAATATTCTGTATTTGTGCTTTTTGTAACTAAATTTCCAGACTGTGCTCACATAAAATAGCCCTTAAGTATTTTCAAAGGTTATACTGCACATGGAAGACTAATTGGCAGCAGTCCCATGCAAAAGTGAACCATGATATAGTTGATGTAAAAATCTAGCCATTCATGTGGATTGACCTATATATGTCATAGAAGGACTTTCTTCATGCCTGGGGAATAAATATCTGATACTATAGCATATGTAAAAAGAATAAAAGTTACAGATGACCTCTGCATGTGCATGTCTTCTCTTAATCAAATATAGTATCAGTGACAACATCTCGCTATATTGATAACTTAAAAACATAATGTATCCTCTGATTTTCTAGAGACATGATAATTAATCTTTACCATGGAAAACAGTAAGAAACACTTAGCCCTAAAAACTCTTGTCTTGTTTCCTCTTTTTTGTTTTGCTTTATGCATTGTGATGCCCCAGAGGAGCTGCAGTATGGATGCAGTAAAGACCTTGCCTACTGAGGCTACCTCCCTACATAATTCTGTGGAGCCATCAGACAGAAAAGTCTGTTTGTAGTCCTTGTGAATTAAGGGGCTCAGAGAATTTAGACACCTAGACAAGCACACAGAAAAACATTTTTATTTCCTGAACCCAAATCCCACTCTACACATGCAAAAGAAGCATCATAAGAAGTACTACATAAAATCTCATTTTTTTTTATCCTAAGAAATCTGTGTTTAATATATATGGCATGAGGATATATTTCCCTATTCAACTCCCAGAAATTCATCAACATAAATCACAGTTTTCCACACTATTGTTCACAAGACATGGCAAATTATCTGATTAAATTAAACATATTAAAAAATATTTCTAATATAGCCTTTAACTTGTTTAAAATTACATAGCTGACTGGGGAAAATTTTGAATATTGATAGCTTTCTGTTACATCTGTCAACTAATTCTGTTAACCAGTATACAGTGTCTATTTAGCTTTATACATTTAGACTGCAATGATTCGTTGCCCTCTGCCCCCAGTACCCTTTCTTTAATTTGAATTCTTCAATACTTTTGAACTAAGCATTCAGCATCTTGGCTCATATTTAGAACTACAACTGTGTCAGTGATCTCTAATTTTGCCCATGTAGGGAGCAATTTACATTCATTCACTCTCCATTGCAATGAATGTTATTTTTATATTATTTCAACCCTAACAAAACAGAATTTCAATTGAGTATTAAATTCCTTAGCCTGTTTTAAAAGCATAAAATCAGTGGACTTTCTGACTGCTAAGGTCTCTGACAAATCGGTCACTTTGATGCTATAAAATGATAATTTTTTTCCATCACTCAGTTTCATTTCAATTTAATCAAATGGTTTCTTATTTTTTAATCATAAACCTAATATTTCTAATTTTTAAACTGAGTAATACAGTTCTAAAAGCAGTGAAAGTCTCTTTGGGAGGTCTCTCTGCAGCAGCTGAAGTGATAGGAGCTATTAAGATAAAATTGTTTCTTTTTTTCCCTTAAAGACCTTCTCCCATCTTTCTATGCTATAGATTTTTTTAATGTTCCCTAATAAACATGAATGAAGACATACATGTGAAACTGTTACACATTTTCTTGCTTGGTATATTTTCATGGGTAACCCAAAAATGTGTATTATATTCCATATCTGTGCTACATCATATGACCCAAAATTGTAACTGCTCCTGCAAAGTCCTGGGGGCCGTGAGCGGTCCCGGGTTTGGGAGGTCCGGGGTGCTGGGATCTTTTTTTAACAGTTGGGGTTGCTCAGGCAGAAGCCTCTGGCCCTTTCATTTCCACCGTATGAAATAAACTGAGACAGCACAAGGCAGAAACCTTCTGTTGCTCTCCAAGCTCCTTGCCTGGCTTAGATCTCCAAGAAACTGCAATTTCTTGGTAATCCCAGGCTACTTCAGGGCAAGTTACACAAATAGCTGTGTGCAGCGAGCCCCGTGGGGGTGGGAGCTGCTGGTTTTTGGTGTTAAGTGGCACCGGTTCTTCTCCCCACGCACATTCCCTGTGCCGCACCAGCAGCTCCAAGCGCGGCGCCAGCGCCAAGCGGGGCCAGCCAGCTGAGGAAGAGGCAGAGAAACCAACACCACAGGGTTGCCGCTGTTCCAGTTCCCGAGGTTTTTTTTCCAGCTGCCGTTGTTGACAGACCTGCTGCCACGCAGGAGAGAGAAAGGTCCTATCCAGGGGCCTGAAGCAAAGAGCTTGAGAGCCATCGGACTCCTTGGACTCCAGGTTTTCTTTTTGTTTTGTCCCTGTGTCCTGTTGGTTGTTTTTTAGGGGGAGTTTTAGTAACATTGCTGTGTCGTGTTTCGCTCTCTGTTCCCTCTCTCTCCACACGTGGTCGAGTGGAGTGCTTGTCAGCCGGTCGGCCTTGGTCTCAGATGAGCAGCTGACTGCAGAGGATGCCATCTTGAGGGGAGGCCTCTCCCCGCCATTTTGTTTTCTTAATTCCTGGGGAGTCTGTGGCGTTGAGCACCTTTGTTTCTGGTGATTATTGCCATTTCATTTTTTAACTGTTATTTTTTTCTCTCCCACTATTCCTGTCTGCTAATTGGTGAAACAGGAGTGGTTAAAACTGAAAGGGGAGGTAACAGATTTTGGACTGTTAAATCCAAATGTAGTTGTCTTAACCCAAGACATAAATTTAGCGGTTTTACATGAGGCCATTGCACCAGATTGGTTGCTCTGTGAAATTATATTGCCCTTGACACTGATTGTGGCGTATTAAAATTTAATTCCGCAGAAACCTATGTTAATATAGCGCAATAGATTGGACATAAATTTACTGATTTCACAGAGTAGGGGTTGTCTCAAATTTCTTCCACGATTGTTAATCCTATAACTGTTGAAACATTTCAGCAAACAGCATGCATCAGATGAATGCATTTGGTCTCCATTTCTGTTGAGATAGACAGACCTTTTACAGTTGACAAAATATTTTGTTATTTTTATGTTAACTGTAAGAGGACAGCCTAAACCTGATTTAGCATAAAGTTTAAAAATCATGAATAAACAATATTTTAAATTTTACATAAAACCTGACAATACAGTGATAACACACCATGTATTTCTGAAAGGATTTCAACTAACAGAGTGCATTTATATCAGATCATCATTATGTACCATGCAGTTATGAGACTTTTGATACAATACGGGAAGCACTAAAAAGATTTACTGTAAGAGTGAATCACGACCTTCCTGTTCATGTAGTTAATCTTGTATTTATTTTCAGAATTAAATTATTTTACATATTCTTTTTATAAACATTTATAAATAAGTTTGCTAAACAGCAGCTAAGCATCTAATAAAGGTCTTTTGCTTACTTTGTAGGAATAAGGAGCATAAATTATAAGGGCCTAGTATAAGGGTAGGGGAGAAATAGACTAGAAATTTTAGTCCTTTAAAAAAATATTCTTTTCTTTACTAATAAAACATTTTTTGCCACCTGTGGAGAAATAATAATTGTAGAAAAAAATAATCCCTATGTGAAAAGAGAAAAAAAATGTTTTTTCATTTTTTATGAAGTAGAGCACTTTTAAACAGTTGGTTAATGTTGCATAATCAGCAGGACAGGTGAAGTAGAAGGGTTGAACTGTATGTAGGAGTGATATTTGATTGCACAGCCCTTACAGATAGGGTTGAATGTGTTTACGAAATGCTGAGTAAGGATTAGGGAGATGAATAACAAAAGGAGATGTTATAGTGTTTATCTAGTACACTGTCTCCCCTCTGTAACCAGGACTCCATGAAGTTTAACCAGCCAAATGGTGGGTTCTGCACATGGGATGGATTAATACTGGACACGATTACAAGCTGGGAGAGGGTGGCTGGAGAGAAACCCTGAAGAAAGGTTTGCTGGCTGATGATAAGCTCAACAGAAGTCAGCAGGTTGCTGACAGTCATGAGGATTGTCCTGGTTTTGGCTAGGATAAAGTTAATTTTCTTCCTGATAGCTGGCACAGTGCTGTGGTTTAGATTCAGTATGAAAATAATGTTGATAACACAGTGATGTTTTAGCTGTTGCTGAGCAGTTCTTACACTAAGTCAAGGACTTTTCAGTTTCCCATGCTCTACCAGTAAGCAGGTGCAGAAGAAATTGTGAAGGAGCATGGCCAGGACAGTTGATGTGATTTCGCCAAAAGGATATTCCATACTATGGGATTTCATTCTCAGTGTATAAGCTGTGGGGAGTTGGATGGGAAGGGCCAAATGGTGCTTGGAGATGGGCTGTGCCTGTGTGAGTAGGTTGTGGTGCCCAAATCATATTTGGCATCAAGTGTCATTCTCTTTTTTTATTTTTTTCTTTTTGGCCGGGGGGAGAAGTGTGCATGTCCTTTTTTAAAATATTATTATTATTATTATTATTATTATTATTATTATTATTATTACTAGTATTACTAGTATTACTAGTATTATTAATATTATTGTTACTATTATTACTAGAACTTTTGGAGTTAAAATTTTTTGTTAAGTATTAAATTGTTCTTATCTTTCTTATGTTAACCTGTATGTTCTTTATTTTCTGATTCTCCCTCCCCATGGCACTAGGGAGGGGGTGAGGGAGGGCAAATAAACCACAGCAAGGGCAAATGGCATCCTGGGGTGCGTAAAACACAGTATAACCAGCTGTGACTCCAACACAGTATAACAAGCTAGTCAANCTGGTTTTGGCTAGGATAAAGTTAATTTTCTTCCTGATAGCTGGCACAGTGCTGTGGTTTAGATTCAGTATGAAAATAATGTTGATAACACAGTGATGTTTTAGCTGTTGCTGAGCAGTTCTTACACTAAGTCAAGGACTTTTCAGTTTCCCATGCTCTACCAGTAAGCAGGTGCAGAAGAAATTGTGAAGGAGCATGGCCAGGACAGTTGATGTGATTTCGCCAAAAGGATATTCCATACTATGGGATTTCATTCTCAGTGTATAAGCTGTGGGGAGTTGGATGGGAAGGGCCAAATGGTGCTTGGAGATGGGCTGTGCCTGTGTGAGTAGGTTGTGGTGCCCAAATCATATTTGGCATCAAGTGTCATTCTCTTTTTTTATTTTTTTCTTTTTGGCCGGGGGGAGAAGTGTGCATGTCCTTTTTTAAAATATTATTATTATTATTATTATTATTATTATTATTATTATTATTACTAGTATTACTAGTATTACTAGTATTATTAATATTATTGTTACTATTATTACTAGAACTTTTGGAGTTAAAATTTTTTGTTAAGTATTAAATTGTTCTTATCTTTCTTATGTTAACCTGTATGTTCTTTATTTTCTGATTCTCCCTCCCCATGGCACTAGGGAGGGGGTGAGGGAGGGCAAATAAACCACAGCAAGGGCAAATGGCATCCTGGGGTGCGTAAAACACAGTATAACCAGCTGTGACTCCAACACAGTATAACAAGCTAGTCAAAAAGGTGATTATCCCACTGTGTTCATCGTTGGTGTGGCCTCACCTCAATCACTTGTGTGCAGTTCTGGGCCCCGCAAGTTAAGAAGGATGTAAAGGCCCTTTGGTGTGTCCAGAGGAGGACAAGAAAGCTGATGAAATGTGTGGAAAGCATGTCCTTTGAGGAATGGCTGAGGACTTTGTGTTTGTCTAGTTTGAGGAATAGAGAGGTGGTTTCATTGTTCCCTGTAGGTTCCTGAGGAGGACGAAAGGAGAGGGAGGTTCTGGTCTTTTCTTATGGGATACAGTGATAGGACACATGGAAGTGGTTTAAAAATGCTCCAGGGAAGGTTTGGACTGGACATAAGGAAGCAGTTCTTTAAAGAGTGGGTGTTCAAACACTGGAACAAGCTTCCTAAACAGCTGGTCAATGCCCCCAGCTTGTCAGTGTTTACGAGGTATTTGGATGAAGCCCTTAACATCATTTTGTAACTTTTGCAAGCCCTGAATTGGTCAGGTTGTTGGATTGGATGATCATTGTAGGTCCCTTCCAACAGAAATAGTCTATTCTATTTTACACCAAACACCTAAAGAAAACCTAGCTTTCAGTTTTTAAGATCAAAGACATAACTGCATCTGAAGAAATACTAAATCTACTTCTTATTTTCTAATCTGGAAGAAATCCTCTTCAGAAATCTGCAGCTCTTAACTACTCATATAAAAATGGCCATTTATGTGCTGTATCTGTTGAGAACCTAAAATCCAGCTGAGGTTATCTCAGGGTAATATTTAATGAGATTATTCATGATTACCATATATTTATTTTATTTGAAAGGTTACATTGATAACATTTCTTACATGTCCAGCACATAAAAGCTACAATGGGTGTGTCTATATTTATCTTAAATATTGTTACTGAGACTTTCTATTATAGCTATTTCATGCAATATGAGAATATTTTTTCTCTGGTTGCACTATTGTATTTGTAAAGGTCTTCTGAAACTAAGGATTTTATTTTTTCTTTCTTGAAGCTGACATGGACAAGGAAAAGTTCTTAAGGAATTGCACAGAGAAAAAAAATTACTTAGATATATAAATGTTCTCTAAGCCCAGATCAACAAATAGATAGTCACAATTTCAATCTCAGACAAAAATAAAAGTGTCCCGTGACATTTCCCCATAGTGCTACACTTGCTCAAATGAGCAGGAAGCAGTCATGCAACATGTTTTTTTCTTCAGTATAATGTTTTTACTATTCTTAAAAATGCAATTCCACAGACTCAGCCTGGCTACTACTTATGGGGAGACACAAGAATAAATTATTAGTGCTGTTTTTGGGAAACAAATGTAACTTCAATGTTGACATCCTATTTATCCCCTGTTGAGGAATAAAGTATTCTGTGTATTGAAATGATGAATTATAACCGTTAAACAAAAATGTAATGCGTTTGTTACAGCCACCAAGTAGACAAATTACCATTATGCTGTGCAAGTAATACTTTACAAACCCATTTGTCACACAGGAGAGGTGTCATATGCAATCTGATTCACCCAGTTTAATGTATGAAATGAAACCTCGATTTTCTTCAGCAGATATAAAACAGTAACAACTAGCTTTCGTTCAGAACCAGTGATAAATACTTTGTTTTCTCAACAAAGCAAACAAACAAAAATTAAGCATCTCTTGTGCATTTGCAAAAAAAAAAAAAAATCTAGGGTTTACATTGCATTGTAATTGGTGGTAAGTATACTGGAAGCTTCTACATATCCCACAGATCACAGTAACTACCATGCTACAGTTAACAATTCAACAGAACTCACTAAACTTCAAATAAATACAGCATGATAGATTGTTTTTGGGTGGAAATCAGAAAAGATTCAGTCAATTTATGTACAGCTACACTGATTTATAACAGGTTAAAGTGACAATATTTCTATCCATGTCAGTAAAATTTAATTTCCAATTTATAGCAGTGATGACAAGGCCATAGGTAGGTTTTCCAGTATACACTGAAATGAGATGTAAGTAAAAACTAATTTCTGGGTTCAGGAAACGGGATCTAGAAAGATCCCTTCAACAACACTCTCAGGTTGGAGATGCCTAAATCAACAACTTCTTTGCCTTGAGTGTCAACTTCTAAGCCAAGTGCCACCCCCGTGCAGCAGGGTTTTTTTCTGTCTACTCAGGCACTGAGTCCTACCCTAAATTCTCCAAGTATTTAGAAGGAAGAGCTAAATTCAGACATCTGTGCTATAGGCTTACACATCTAATCTAGTTGTCTAGCTTATTCTATATTATGAAAAGAGAAAAATTAGGATCTAGAGTGAAACAACAGATGAATGTCATTGTTTTACTAGCTCACATTCTGTCTGTTTCCCTAAATAGCCCAAAACAGTAGCCTAGCTTGGTATACAACGGATGCAAATAGGAAATTTTAAATGTGTTCAACACAGTACGCAGTATAGGTATCTCAGGAAAAAAAAAAAAAAAAAGGAAAAATTGATAAGGAGAAAACCACAATTTTTTTATAACAGACAAATTGATACAGCAATGATCTGCATTTTCTTTCCTTTCCAGCTTTATGATGGAAAGTGTCACTTATTTCGTTCCTTCCAGCTGGGTTGCCAATATCACAAGTATTATGGAAAGAGATGAAATGATTACGTTCAAAACTACTGGTATGGATGTCTTTGTCATTTTCACTTGGAACTTGACAGACAAGTTCCTAGTTGATATTTGATGAAATAGTCTTTTGTTTTAAGCTCACTGATAATTCCACACCAACAATGTTACTTCTCTTTTCCCACAAAAATAATGTTAGAACCACTCATGAATAGTAACTGTTGTCCATCAATTTGGGTTAGAGATGAAGCAAAACAGTTACTGACCACCATGTCAGCAACCTTAAATGAGAATAATAAAAACTGTACTTAAAATATAGCTCTTGGGCAAATGCAATAGCAGAAACAAAAAACTCTTGAAAACAAAAGATACCCATTCTAAAAAATTATGCCTGTTACTGAGTCCTATTGACATCAATGACATATTTGGCATCGAGCTCCAGGGAAGTGTAGATGTTAGTAAATAATCTGAATCAATGTCTTTTGGTAATTCCTAATCCATGGCTCAGGAGCCATGAAGGAATTCAGACTAAAGAGTCTTTATGTGTACATATATGTATATATACATAAGTATCTTTGTCCTCCTAACCTATCTGCAAAAAATTCCAGTTATGTTTTTGGAGAGTCCAGTGTATCAGGCTTACTCTGTGCTAAGTGAGAGAGAAAGAGTATTAAAAGTGATCAGAAAATACTACCATTTTGAGAAGAAAACTATGATTTAGAAGTCTTGTCTTTACAAGAGAATTGAACAGGTCAAGGTAATAACCACACAGAAGCCAGGAAGAAAAAAATGACCTACGTATTAGGAAAGGTCATTCTGTTATTACTTCTCCATGGGAGAGTTCCTGTGAGAGCGTGAACAGGATAGAGAATGTGTATGTGTCAACAGGGAGAGAAAAAAAAGTCTGTAAATAGTTTGGGATGCAGAGACCAAACAGGAACTGAAAAATGAATTTGCAGGCCATTTCATCATGGATCAGGATGCTGTCATACTGGAGCATATGGTGACTTTACAAATTCTACAACCTCACCAAGTGATTTTTTTTCACACTTTTTTTTTTTTCAGAACTTCACAGCAGTTTTGTGTTCTTATCATTTGATTTCTGTTACCCCTAATGAAAGTGAAAACACAAAAAAACATAGCAAAGTATACTTTTACTGGACCTATGTAGAAGAATAAAAAACTTTGGTGGTCCTGTTCTATTTCCTGTAGCATATCATGGAGAAAACAAATTAATGTCGTGATGGTAAGTTTTCTGGTGTGATATTTTAAATGTGAATTTCCTTTTTGACCTTGAGTTTCCTTTCTGACTTCATTAAAAATCTAAGTTTCCCAGGTGTTTTTTAATTTTCCTTTCTTTCCTGTCTGTGCAACAAGAACTGGTCTTGTTTTTTGTGGATTACTCAAACACAAACTTCAGGAGGACCTTTGGTTCTCTGTAAGACAGGAGAATTTATTCACTCCTAGAAATTCACTTAAACAATATTTATCTACTTTTACTATCCCCAAATGGATCTCTTTCTATAAACTGCTCATTGTTGCCACTTTTTAAATACATCATACTTCCAGAAGAGCTTCCTCTCATATCACTCATTTATCATTATGAAAGTTAAGAAAAAAAAAAAAAAAAAGCCATATATTTTGGAGTCAGTTTTTTCAGAGTTCAGTTTCTGATCGAGGAAAGAGAGTTTTACCATGTACAAAACTGAATAACTGTATAGAGATTACAGTGTCTCATTCTGGCATTGTTACATTTTCATTGATTTCTATCTTGATTTCTCCAAAGTCACTTGAAAGTACATCAAAACTGTAAGAGGAATTTTCTTTGCTAGAATCAGCAGCTTTTTTGGGTTCTGGATCTCATTTTAGCGACACTGTTGAGGTCCAAATTGAAATCTCAACACCAACACATCAGAGCAATTGTCTTGAACAGTACTAAAAATACAATGCTATCTTCCTACCAAAAAATTAGAAATTTCAAAGTATGAAGTCAATATTAATTTAGAAAAGAGGCTAAACCTCTACATTGCACAAACTTTTCTGATATACTGACAACACATTATGGCACAAAATCTCTTTCTTTTCAATTCATTAATGAAAATTAATTATATATTGAATGAGACTTCAGTATCATTAAAAACAGGGTTGCTACACCACAAAATTAAACTTATGTTATAGGGAGTAATTTTTTCAAAATCTGTGTCAACACTTTAGAAAAGGTCTGAGCATTACATTCCTATCTGAGCACATTTTAATATGTTCACCAAAAAGTTGAAGGGAGATTCACTCTTTTTTTTCTTCCTAAATTATTGGACAACTACAACATTTAAATTACAATAAGCACATGTAACAAACATGGGTGCCTTTAAACTGAAATTAATGATCATCTATTTTTAATGGTAATTAAATAATTCTTACTGTGAAAAAACTAAGTTAACTTCCAAAAAAAAAAAAAAAAGGACTCATAAAAGTAAAACGGAATTGCACATATGTTAAATGTATCCAACTTTCTTTATATTCAATAATTACAGAGAAGTACATGTTCACACACTACTGAACAAACATGCAGGTGAAGGAAACAGATCCTTACCATCTTACAAAGACTATGGAACTGTTTATCTCTAAATAGAAAGAGAATAACAGTATCATACATTTTTAAAGATGGACAGATACCAGGTTTTTATTACTAAGGAAACTGTTTCGTAGGAGTCTTCTGAACAGCCCTTATATACTTACAATCACTCAAATAATTAGAGGTGGGAAAATGCACAGTATTCAAATCATAGAAGGCTTTATTTGGCTTCTATGGAACAGTAAAAAGGAAGCATTGTTGAATGAAGATAAATAAAATAAATCCTAGGAATATTTCCTAGGATATTTCAAGTTGTAGGAGAATAAGTACGCAAAAATTGAGATGTTTATAATAAGAACAGAACCTTCCTAAAAGAAAGAAGTAGAGAACAGAACAAAACAGCAAAAGTAAATGCATAGTTGCTATAGAGGGTAATTAAATCTAGAGAAAATAGGAATTGGACAAGCAGCTTGGATGCTTTTACTGCTTTCATAGTCACACGCATAACGTAATCCTTACAGAAGTACAACACAGTCCCTTTTCAGAGCCACCTTTGGGATGTGTGTATACTACTTAGCATTTGTGGGAGCAATTTTGTTCTTCCGCAAGCATTCATGTATCAAAACAAAAAAATGACATCTTTTATGTACTTATGACACTGTCTCTACGTGTCCTAACAACCTCTACTGAATCCAGCCTTAATCACGTTTATCAAAATGCACTACCAGATTTGTAAATAATATTCCAGTTGTGCCTTATTCTTGCCTAGTGACATGGCACTTCATATTTTGATAACCAAAAAAAAAGGTAATTTTCTGTTGTTCCTGAAAATAAATCTTCTGATTTGTTTTAGTATAATAGAGTCAGTTCTCACAAATTGTAAGATAAACAAAGATTATGTTTACATTCCTTTGTAAAAGATATCACCAGATGGACTTCTCAAGTGACCAGTGTTGATGGAGAGGTGGTAACTTCTCTGTCCAATCTCTGGTCGCTGTCCAGAAACTTATATATACAAGGTCAACAATAAATGAGAGAGTTCTTTTCTTCTTCTCTACCTAAACACCTGTTGTGTGTGTTACTGTGTGTTCCTCTCTGCATCACAGTGACAATTTTCTAAACATAACTTTGTTTGGGTTTTTTTATGAAAATACGTTAAATGTTTTCAACAGCTTTCCAGATACTGGTGTGGAATAATCCAAAATATTTTTACTAATTTTCATGTACAACAAAGTAAAGAATATAAGCATATTGGAGTTAAATAACCTTTAAAGTAATTTGAAGCATGAATAACATAAAGATCAAATAACACGAAATAAAATGAATAACAGGAGAATATGTTTTGAACTTATTTTCTGTTAGACAATGTACAGGATTATTCTGACTGGAAATCCTGAACATTTATTCCTCACTATTCCCTTTGTATCCTGTTTGACTCTCAAGCAGCTTTTAGCAAAAAGTCAGGAAGGATAAAGTTGTGTCATTTAATTTTCACCTAAAAAAGGAAAGAAGGTATTTGATTTTCAAGAACATCACTGAAGATTCATACTCTGCCTCATTTTTATAAGACTCAATTAAATTCCTGCCAATATGAGTAAAATAACAGAAAAGAAACAATTTCTTCATTCTGCTTGCAATCATTGAACATCTTATCACAAGGCAGACTACTATTTTGTGGAAAGTATTTGGAGGAAGCATGGCCTGGGAAAGCTGAGATTTGGTGCTGGAGGCCAGATTAACAACACACAGGAATGAAACAGAGACTGGACTTCTACTAATTGTACCCTGATAGCAAACACCTGAGCTACCTTCACTCATAAAACCTTCATGTTTTCTGTTACTTGCCAATTTTCTTCCACTATATCCCTTTAAAATCGTTCTTATATCCATACACATTAAATGAGGTATTAATTTCCATGTATTGCTGTACTCTAGTAATTTAAAAAAAAAAATATTCATCTCCAGCTGGGTGAAAATTAGCCCCTTTTCCAAATGACAAAGTGTTCCAAGCTTCTTGGTTCTTAAAAGTTGAAAACACAGCCTTGGAGGAGAAAAGAAAACAGACCCAGGAAATAAAAGTCCTAAACATTTGCCCAGCTGTCCCATGTGCTGCAACATATTTTGCCACTCAAAACAACATCTCTTAAGCCTTTCAGTCTATATGTGTCTTCTCTCTAGTATTTACTCTTTAATATATTTTTTAAAAAGGTAATTAGTTTTTGTCAAGAACAATAGTACAGCACAGCTGTCAGGATATTTTAACTATTTCTTCTTCCTATATGGGCTTTCTGAAGGGTGGTAAAAGGAGATTCAGAGCAAGTGTATGCCTTACCCCATCAGGCAGCTCAGTCAGGAACAGATTTGGAATGTAAATATAATAAGAAACCTTTCTATTAATAACAATGGTGAATTATCAAATAAACAATGTCACCACAGACCATGAAGAAACAGAAAATACTTATTAACTCCTGTAAAATCTGGAATTCACAGGAAAGACACCAAGAAATTAGAAAAGTGAAATAAAACCATTTAAATCCCTTTACAGAAATAGCGATAATAGGTGCTGTAGGTGTACTTTGAGGAACCAGAGAATAAAAACATACAACAAATGCTCATGAACATCAGAAATGGTATTCCTACATTCACCTTCCAGAGCACTTCAATACTTTTACCTTTCAGTCACCAAAATTTTTTCCTAGGTAGTTTTCAGACTTTCTGCTTAATATGAGCTGAAGTTTTGTAATCCCCATCCCCAGATTGTTCTTCCCCAACCAGGCTCAAGTTATCTCACCCCAGAGTCCTTTTACCCCCTTTTTTGGGGTGCACTATCCAACTGACTTCTTACCAGGCCTTTCAATGGTGATAATTAGTGCCTTTTTTCCTGTCTGTGCAGGGAATGACTTTATATTTAATTTCTGCTCTTTGCTATTTCTGGCTATGCCTCTCCCTACGCTCAGCCACAGCTCCTCTACTCAGCATTATGAGGCAAGGCAGGAACCTTTCCAGGTTTTGCTGCTGGAACCCCTGCAGCCATGGCCTCCAACACAGCACTACCTCACATGTTAACCAATCTGTTCCTCTCTTAACAGCAGCGAATCCTGATCAATTAATAAAAAAATAATTGTTATGAATTATGTGTCCAAAGTCAGGAAGCCAAAATGTTGTTCATTTTCATTAGACACAGAGTTTCCAGTTAAGTTAATTTCCTTTTGCAGTCTTAAGAACAGTTGTGAAATATTCTCTACTGACCTAAGTTAAATAATTTACTGAGGTGAGATTGTGATTTCTTTTCATCTTTCATTTGCAAAAAAAAGAAGAAGAAAGTCTATGGAAAATTAATTCCACCCAAAATAGTTATAATCCAGTGGCTGGAAAAAAATATCATGCAATATGTAGGCTCTTGTCTCTCTGCCTGGTGATTAGGCTCTTTTAAGTTTATTTCTTGAGTGAGAAGGCTAATGGAACAGAAATTGTATCTCTTCTTACAACCAAAGTCTGTATTCACAAACCAAAACAGTAACCCAAGCCTGTTTCTGCTTTCTCAGGTAAAGGTTATAACTTCCAGGCAGTTTCCCACTCAGTGTAATTTTGCCTCTCCTGTCTGTCTTGGAGCTAAGAAAGCTTCCCGATTCAGATGTTATCAAACCAGTATAATGCTGCAACTGTTCAGATGGGTTTATAGATACATTTTTAAAGAAAAAGTAAAACCCAAGATATTGTTTGAAAAATATTTTTATGGCTTTCTACTAATGAATAAACAGAAACCCTGTGGTAGTATCTAAATGAGCATATGAGCACTACCAAATAATAAATAATAAATGACTTCTTATCTTGGCCTTATTAATTTTAGATACAGACATCACCCTAGGCAAAGGCATATTGCCTTTCCATCTTTCCAAGCAGTTTAATAGAGGAGCACTGTTAGCATTTGTTAATAATTTTAATGGATTATATACAAATAAATTGCAAGTTTTCTTATAAAATCTGGGAAAAAGTAATCTGTAACTCAATTGAGTAGTGTTAATGTAAGTCTGGTAACTATAACTGTTACTTAACTTTTCCTTATTTACATTCTAAGTTCCATTGACTTTACTATATTTTACTATTAAATAAGGGATTTCCAAAGTGAATCTCAAATTCATTCAATTCCTGAACTTGACAATGAGCAAGATTTTTTGGCTAGTTTTTTCTTTAAACAAACAATATCTCTAAGCAACACAAATGTAACTTTTTAATATTCCTGTTATTTGGTTAATTGAATTCTAAACCTTAGAATAAAACCAAACACAACATTTATTCTTTCAATTATCTGTCTATGAGAAAGAACTTTCTGAAAAACAATGAGCCAACAGATGTTAGCTGTTGTGTCTTATTCACATTAGTCAAAACCTTTCCAAATTGCAACATTCCTATTTAGTGAAGCAGTTTGTACTATCCAACAGTGCTATCTGTGGGGTTTGATGTATTATACTGCTTTTGATGTTTTTCAAAGACCCACTGGGGTATTTGGGGAGAAAATAAATACACCTTAATTGAAAATAAAGCAGGCAACGATTTTAGTTAGCTCGTAAGTTTCAGGATCTTGCCCAGAGCTTCAGCGACACATTTACATGGACTTGAAGTTTGTGTCCTTGAAGCTTCCTCTGAAATTATGAGTCATTTCTGTTGAGAACTTGGGAATGAAGGAAAACATGTGCATGAGTAGGAGACTACACCCTCAAGTTTCCTTGAAGGAAGCAATGATTCCTCCTGCTTTGGCAAACAGTGGTAAAGATAAGAGCATTCATCTTTTTCAGGGCTGAGTCCTGCGCTCCTTTCTTCCTCTCTGGCCCTCCTGTTTTAGAGACAGACAACATGATTTTAAACTTTGTCAGCTATTCCTGGTCAAAGAGGTTTGTTCCAAATGGTTTGGAAAATTCAAACATTTCAGCTTGTGCCTAGAGGTGCCCAGTTCAGAGCATAGCCAATAGAGGCAATTGCCAGAGTAGAAGGGCATGCAGAAGTGAGACCAGCAGCTCTGCTGAGGGCAGCATACACAGGATCTGCAGTGGTGGTGACACCACAGGCACCAGTCCTGCAGCAGCTATTCCTGACGTGGCAGAGCGCGGTCCCAAGGGAGGAAGCTGCTCTGCACCTCTAGAGAGTTGGGTGATTGGTGCCTGTTGCTGAGTCAGAGGGTTTACTTGTCAACTGGTAGTGTGTGCAGGGGAAGCCCCTGTGTTACACAAGACAGGACTTGCAGGTTGAGGTCAAGAGGCTGCATGATGTCAGAGATGACTAAAAAGAGATTGATCTAAGTTCTTCTGAGATCCTAAGAGTACAAGTGCTTGAGCCTCACAGCTGTACCAAAGGACAGGAGCATGCAAGGTCTGTGCTGGTTGGGTTGGAAAATGGGAGTAAAAGCTGCCAAGCTCATGTCTTTTATCACCAGGAAGACAATTCCTGTTCCTCATGTTCCACCTGCTGATCTTCATCTCCCGAATAGGTTCAGTGCCCTGGCAGCAAGTGCCTAGGAACTGTGAGCTGTGTCCCATGAAGAAGCAAAGTCAGCTGAGAGTGAGTCCCAGAGCATCACCAAGGGAAAGTGGTGAGTGACAGCAGAGGGCAACTGCCTTCTGGGCAGTCAGGCAGGTTTGTTGCTTACAGGGACTTGGGTGTTAGACATTAAGAAGAGACCACTCAGTATCAATATCCACTCTCCATCATTGGAGATACTGATAACCCAGCTGGACACATTCCTGGACGATCTATTCTATCTGACTCTCCTGGGAACACAAGACTGAGGTACATATGCCTTCCAGACTCAGCCATACTGTGATTCTACCATATGTGAGGTGTCAGATATGTCTGACCACAAGAAACACAGGAAAGAAATGTCACCCTGTAGCCAGGAATGGAGGATATCTTCCCCATGGTAGAATGGTTTTGGATAATTCAGGTGTGTTATGAAACCTCTGTTTCAAAAATAAAGATGGGGTCCTTTGGACACACTAGAATGGTAGACCCATGCAAATGTGTGTGTGCACATGTGGGTGCACATTTAATACAGAACGTTCTGGAGAACATAGACATGACACAGATATAGACGCAGGAGGTTCAATGTAGGCAACACAGAAATTTTAAGGTACACAAGTGAGATGATAGAAAATTTGAGGTGCAAATTGACATAATAGAAATTTTTTCTTAGAGGGTTAGCTTGAGGACAGGTGTCAGGGCACAGGTGTTATAAGCTGAGAAAAAAGACACAAGAACAAGTTACTACTCTTGGAGATGCTTACAGAGTTAGTAACTGAAGGTATAATGAAAAATAAGCTTACTTTAAGAGCTTACCACTGCTGAACAGCAGGATGGATAAAATAATGTGGCAAAACACAAGTATGAAACTGGAATACCCTTACCAAATGGGAATGAATAATATTGAAGGAGGTAATGCAGAGTGTCAATGGGCATCGGAAGCAGGGCCATCTAGTAGTATCAACAGAGAGGACTGAGAAAATTGTAGTGGAAAACAGTGGTCTGAGATAATATGGAAAAAGCACTATGAAAATTTTAATAGTTTGGTGAAGCAGAGATCACAGGAACAGGTGGTAAAGAAACAAGTAGTGGTTCATGAGTCATGGCTTATTCTACAATGTTGCTAAATACAAGCACTTCATTTTCTAGGACTGTTGCTTACATTCTAGACAATACTGTTCATGCTGGATAAGCTATTCATACTTATAATGATGACTTTACCAATATCTGCTCATATTTCATAAGTACTGTAGCAATATTAGCTGGCACTGTGTACAGGTATATGGAAAGATGGAGTAACTACACTTACCTATAATGCTGTCAACCACTTTCGAACATAGACATGACCACTGCTGTCTGTTTCAAGAAAACCTGGACTAAATAAATACAATTATAAATGAAATAGTGCAAGAATTAAAAACTAGCCTCCAAGTTTGCATAAAATAAATGTAAACATTTTGCTAGGAAATCTCCATGGGAATCCATTTTCATTCACTACTTCTCTGGGTACACAGTGAAGCATTTAATTTTCCCAGTGGGTAAACTAATTAAAATCACAGAACAATACCAACTCTTGAGCAAAGTACTGTGATAACTTACTCTGAAAAAAAAAAACAAAACCACATTGCTTTAAACAAAGAATGCCAAAAAGAAATGAGAAACCTGAGCACACAAAGGTCTTCTGATTTGTAAATACCATGGAAATGTGTCCTTATAATTTCTTTTTGTCCATTTACTTGGAAACAATCTCATTACATCAAAAGGACTGTCTATGAACATCATGTCATTCATCCAGACATCATGGGTAATCAATTTATAATTAAAGAAATAAAAATGATAGTTCCTAAATGTGTTTTTTAGACGAATAATTTGGATTATCTACAGACAATTATTTTCTGGATATTCGAAAATGTGATGAATGAACTGAATAAAATTTATGTGATAAATTATGAACATGCTCATGCAGATCTTTCAGTTCTTTTGTAGCTCTTACTCTGAAAGTATTTTGAAAATAAAAGAACCAACAAATGAGGCAGTTTTGTTTATCTAGGGGGTTATTTTGTTTTAAATTTTACTAAAATAATATTTTTACTTATTTCAAAATTACAATTAAAATGTTAAGAATTGATTTTATTGTTAATTCTCAGGACCGTGACACTCAGGCTCTGTGGGAGGCAAAAAAGAAAGTCTCTCAAGTGGACTGATAGACGACAGGGAAAGCAACAGCGTATACAAACAGACTAGCAGACAGGTTTGAAAAGAATTAGGGTAAATCAGTCTACTCTGTGAAATTAGGTGATAGCACTTACACACCAGTTTACCTGATAGCAGTTTGTATTTCTGCAAGTTTTTCATGGTGGAAGCTTTAATCAAGGTCCTAAATTCATCAGGATTAATTTTACATTTCTGAAGTGGCAAGAAGGGCACTTTATATACACATTATCACTTAAACAGCTTTTTCCTGCCCTTACTGCTGTTAACCATTGTCTCTCACTGAGACACTATGGCCTACTTAATCAGTGTGGAATTTACCTTGAGTCCATAACAAGACCATTTAAATCCCATTTGGTTCTACTTTGAGCACTCAAATGGGACCTAAATGTCCACAGACCTTATACTTGCCCTTTGAAATGGATGAATTTACTGTCAATGAAAAAATAAAGATGCCCATTAAACAACCCTCTAGTATTAGAAAATATTCTACCTGAAAGCATTACATAAGGGCAAGCTGCTTGTATAGCTGGATCAGGAGAGTTTTCCAAGCTTTGATCCATTATACGTTAGTGGGAAACCGTTTATCTCAGTGCATGTAGCTTTAGGTACTCCCACACTCTTAGAAAGCATTATGTCCTAAAATGCACAGGAATGACAGCAAAAGTAATTCTCACATCCTACATTTTACTCTGTCTAGGTGAACTTTGAAACCACCAATTTCCACAGACATTAGCAGTAGTCTGCAAGTAATAAGGAACCAAAAGGTTGATAGATAAAATGATTTTGAAACTTAAATACTTCAAAGCCATGACTCCTGTTCATGGAGATATAACAGACAAACAGAGAGTATGAAGACTCCATCTGACCCCATTCATGTTTATTATTACTATTGTTGGAGTCTTTTGACTTTTATTCCTGAGAACAGAAAGCTTTTCCTTTGTTGCTGTCTATATATTATACTATTTGAAATGTCATAAGGGAAATCAAATGCAGCCAGCCCAACACTGACATGTAGACAGAGTATAAGAGAGCAAATTTATTTTATTGCAATCCACTAGGATAGAAACAAAGATAATAGTACTGGGAATTTATATATGTGGAATGCGTTTATATTAACCTAAATACAGGTAAAACTTTAACATATCTTTGTACCAGAAATGATCACTGCATATTGACTGTGTGCAACTTGTATAAAGGACATGAGTCTCCAGTAGATCCGGAATCCTTTGCATAGTATCTCTTCCAGGATCACTGTTTTAGCATTGATTCTAAGATACAGAGACAATTGACATGTCCTGTGCCAGCCTGTGAAGATTACTTGGAAACCTCAGGTTACCTAACAAGGGTTAAAGGATAGAAATAGACATTCCTCATTGTAAGGGATAGCACTACAGCAGGGAGCGTGGAAATAATTCTTTATTAGAAAAGCAATACAACATGGGCTCAGATGTGTATTTGAGTTTTGGTTGACATAGCTGTGAACCACATACTTTGCTATAACAAGTTCATGGCCTCTAGATCAAGAGTTGTTTCCTCCCTCTGCTGGGCACTGATGAGGCTACACCAGTAGACTGTGTTCAGTTTTGAACTCTCCTGTTCAAGGACAGTTAAATCAGACATTGCCCAGAGGGAGTTACTAGCTGGCATCTCCTGGAAGGAGAGGCCAAGGAGGCTTGTCTTGTTTAGTCAGACAAAGAGGAGGCTAAACTGTGGTCTTGCACAGGCCTGCAGTTACCTGAAAGGCAGTGGGGAACTTATGGAGCTAAAACTCTCTGGTTGGGGTGAGGGACAATGACAGAAGGAACAACGGCTGAATATTGCACCTTGAAAGTGTGAGATGAGTATCATGAAAGAAAATTCACTGTGCAGCACTGGAATGTCTTGCTCAGAGTAGCTATGAGACCTCCATCCTTGTAAACTGTTAAGATTAGAATAAGACCAAACCATTCTGAATTAACTGACTTACTCCTGGCTTCAAACAGAGCATCGGAATAGTGATGTCCCTCGAGTCAACATTTCCACAACCCTGTGGTGTCTAAAACAGTGCATATTAATGTCTGATAAGCTTAAATAAAATTTATTGGTTTATTAATGGTGAAATCCTAGCTCTATATGAGAACAGTGGGAATTTGAATCTGAGTGTTGTGGGGTTTTGAGGTAGTGTTATGTTGTTATTAAGGAAGAGCAGAATCATGCTTTAACTTACAATATGGAAAAGAGAAACTCAGAAGAAAACTGAAAATCTTAATAATGATCTTTCCTTTCTCAGTCATACTTTGATAAATGTCAAGAGACAGGTGCTACAAAATCCAATAAATAAAATAAGTTAGTAGATTAGTTCTACATAAGTATTAATTCAAAACCTAATCACTATTCAAATATTCCATTTTACAAACCTTATAATTGATCTGGTTTTGCATGCTATGTGTGTCAGAAGGGTGAACTTGGCAACTAAATAAAATGCAGATATGCAAGTTTATTTTCTGCTTCCTGTTTTAACACATTTAAAAATAAGTAAGACTTTAAATCCTATTTAAAAAAAAATCCAATAACTTTATGCATATTAGCAGCATTATTCATTTAGTACCTAGAATGTTCACATTTAATTTCCAACTAAAAATACCAAAAGAATTATCCCCTGAAAATATCTAAATATAGGTTACTTCATTACCTGTAAATCAGTCTCAAAAAGGATGCAGTCTGTGAAATGCTAAATGAGAACCGACTGGTTAAATGCTGTACTTCTTGCAATCAGAAGGAATAACAATTACAGCGCCAACTGCTAATCCTAAGAAATCAAAACACAGTTAGGCAGCAACTAAATTCTATTATAAAGTGTAATTATTATTATTATACTTCTTTCAGAAAATGAAGAGATGGAAACATTATGCAAGTACTTAACCTTTTTTAGTAGCTAGGGCATTGTTCTTTGCTGTGCTACTAAATATATTAATCTTTAAAAAGAAATAGCACTCTAAATTCTGAAAACACTAGTTAGTTCTTTTCTTTAATGCTTAATCAGAAATGTTGAGATATTCTGTTTTTTCCCCTGAAGTGGATTAGATTGGAAATGAAGATATGTTAAGCAGGCAGAATGTGCAATATGCTCTGTAGTTAGCACAATCCAGAGTTCAATGTTTTACACTGCTGATGATGTATGTACCTCTCATGTGGGTTTTTTCAAATACCTAACATAATCTGTCATTACAGTGCAAAGGGAATAAACATGACCACAATCTCTATACAAATTTATAATTTTGGGCATGTATACAGGTTTTGAAGGCTTAATTTTACTAACTAAATTGGAATAACAGTCACTATTTTAATTTTATTTTCTTTGAGTTTGTTTTTATTTTTACTCAATATAGGAGTTAAATATGTCTAAACACAAATGAACAGATACTACCTTTTGCCAGCCTAAGGAATATTGATTCCCATGATTTCTTGCATTTTGCAAGAATAGTGGTTCTATTTTTCAGCCACTTATCTATGCTGTGATATCTGCTCCCTTACCCTCTTATTGTGGTTAGCTAAACACCACACAACTGGTTCCAGTGGGATTGGAGAAGAAGAGAGGAAAAATAAAACCAAACAATTTTTGGCTCGAGATAAAAATTGTTTATATGTTTAATAAGTGGAAGAAAAGAGAAAAAAACAAAAAAGGGATTGAAAGGCAATTACTCTCCACCTCCCATGGACCATAGATCTGTGTCCCTCCAGTTTCTAAGTAACTGACTACCGTAAAAACCCCTCTTTTCCCTTTTTATAGATGAGCATGATGTTGTATGGAAGGGAATGCCTCTTTGACAAGTTCAAGTCATATGCCTGATAATGCACACTCCCAGCCTCTTGTGAACACACACCCCACTGCCTCCCTCTGTTTACTGGGGAGACACAGAGTGAGAAACAGAAAAAAAATCTGGACACAGATTTTAGCAGCTGCTAAACATGAGTATTTTATCGTCACTGCTTTTGGTGGTCAGTCTAGAACACAAGCCCAGATGACCTGCTATGAAGAAAATTAACTTCATACCAGCCAGTTCACCTCTCCACACAGGAAGATGAAATTCTGTTAAAAAAATTAAAAATGGCTCACGAATTTTATCTTCTTTGTCTATTGAACAGTAATTTCTTTGAGAAGCACTACATGCTAAGTAAAGGAAATCTATCTCCTGTATTTTCTTGTGAATTATTGTTGACTATTTCTATGCAAATCACTGCTCATAAGATGTTTCCAAATTTCTTCCAACAAATTGTTTCTAATAACTTCCTCAGTGGGAAGTGAATCTAAATTGGTTAGCTATTGATCCTTTTTCTGAGCTGAATGTTCCATGGAATTATATTTGCCTTGAAAGCCTGAGCTTAGTAGGTGGTAAAAGTGGGATTCATGTGCTTTCCTGAAACGCTGCTCTATTGTCTGGTTGTCCTTGAGCCTAATTTGTGATGACTACTTCTAGCATCAATCCTACCCATATTTCTGAACCGATGGCTGCCATTTGTTGTTTTATTTCTTAAATTTGTTAATAAGCTTTATTCATTCAGAGGTTTCTACAATTCTCAGCCTGTCAGCTGCTTGCAGACAGCCTGGCTCTGGCTTCTCTGCCTAGAGCTGTCAAGATGCTACTCTTCACTGACTAAAAGTGACCAGTCCACCCCCTCCCCTTTTTTATTTTCCTTTCACACCTGGAGAGTGGAAACAGGCTGTGAATTCGTTATGCAGCTCTACAAGATAACTAGCCTGGGTTTGATTTTGTCTCTCATGCACCCAGACCTGTGCAATGACAATATGCCAAGATATTCCTTGGCCAGAATTTCAGCTGTTTGTTGCCCTTCTGGAAGAAACACCTTCTCTGTGAAGGTCTAAGGCTCTCTCTCTGGTCTTCAGAGAGCTCTAGAAGCTACTGTTTAGTCTGATAGATTGAGGAAAATCATGTAGAGGGCACATAAACACAAAGAATAGTGAGGGACAGAGAGAGACAGTGAGCACTGTATGCAAGCTGTTTTAAAGCCAGTGTCCTGGTCACAAAGCTTAATTTACTTTTTTGACAAGCACTCCTTTTAGGGAAGGACAAACTGGGGTTAGAATAGAATAGAATAGAATAGAATAGAATAGAATAGAATAGAATAGAATAGAATAGAATAGAATAGAATAGAATAGAATAGAATAGAATAGAATAGAATAGAAATAGTTCCAGCTGGAGAAGACTTACCATACACATCTAGTCCAACCACCGTGCTGGAGGTGGTTGCAGGACATAAATTAATTTCAGTGCTTTCGAAGTCAGAATGTTTTGCTATTCATTACTATTATAGTGCTTCCCCAGTCTTCAAAGATCTGAACAACATAGTGGACCGTTATAAAATTCTATGGTGCCACCATCAGTAATAACATACTTCTTAGTATGCTATGACAAAGAATAATGTACCTATTTCAGGAAATGTGCTACCTAACCATTTGAGATGTTTAGACTTCCATTTCTTTCTTATTTAGTTTTAAAAATATATGTTGAGTTTGTTTTTTTTTTTCGTTTCCTGATGGATTTCCTTCTCACTCTCTCTATTTTAAGTGCTCTGAAATCAGTTTGCATTTTATCTATATAATAGGTAATAACATTTTTCTTTTTAATAATTAGGTTTATAACAATAGAGTTTGTTACGAAGGGAAGATGCTTCTTATAGAAACAGTGAGAATTTAAGCTGCTCTTTGTCTATAGAGAAAAACTAATTTATTCAAGTAATTTTATTCCTGCAAATTTTCAGTTAACAGAAATGAATAACAAATCTTCTTAAAGATAATAGAATCATTCTAGAAGGCCAGAGCTTTTCTTGGAAACTCTAATTACTTAGATATTGCTTGGCGTACCAAGTATGAAAGCTTAGGAAAAACTGATTCTAAAGATAATAAAAGATTGTTTTCTTGCATAATTTACCTAAAATTTATATTTAAAACAGATAAGGAACAAAAAAGCTACCCTGCTATTTGAGTTTTAAAACATATCTTACATAAGAGAAAGAACTAGCTATCATATGAACCTAGCATGAATGCAATGCTTTTTAACAAAAGGAGCTGTTTCTGTTTTAATAATGTATTTATTCTTTTCTTGAAAGAGTAAAATCAATAAAGCAATACACACACACCCTTATGTGTAGGCAGCTGAGAGTATATCCAGACTGCCAGCTGGCACAAAAATACTTCATCTTCAGTTTTGTCCTACACATGAAGCACATGACAGATAAGGCACTGGCAATTTGGACTTTTCATAACCTAAAATCAGTGTCTATAACTGCAATTCTCCAAATTTATCTTGCACTGCCATTTTTTCTGTCCTCCATTAGTTTTGACTTTGTTTTTTGTTTCTTTCTTTTTTTTTTTTTCCTAACCAGGGTTCCTGATGCACTTCTCTAGTTAGAACTGCAAACAAATGTGGCTGAAGCAAGTAGTTAATATGAATCACGTGGCTGGAGCCCTGGGAAGAAAATCATGGAGTAACTTGCAAAATAACTAGTCCTTCATTACAGTTTTTAATTTTTTGTGGGTTTTTGGGTTTTGCCTAAGAATAATGATTGAGTATTTTCTCTTTAATATTTTCCTAAGTGCTAAACGTATGGGTAGGTTCTTTGTAAAACAGGGATGGTGAAAAAAACACCAGAAGATCAATACTGAGGTAGTAAGACTTCACACAGAGAGTGTTGCAGACTGCAAATACTCCAGGAGCATGGACCTGCATCTTCTTTGTTGCTCAGCAAGCCAAGTACAATTACAAGTGCCAGGTAGAGTTAATTTTTTTTTCGTTTCTAACCTAGGAACTCTAGTGGCTAGATTTCACCACTGTAAGATGTTTTTAAAAAGTATTAAGTACTGTAGAAAAAGATATGTTATTTCTGAGTGCTCTGGAAAGCTGAATGATTATTTTCAGAAGCTTTTGTGGAACAGCCTATGGTTTGAAAGAAGTGTAAGTTTGCCTGTAGGTCTAATCATCCAAGTCCCAGAAACAGCATGGTCTTGGACTGCCAGCATCAGACTATGAGGCTTCAACAGTGATGTCTGTGACAGTCCCAGTGAAAGCAGCTCTCACCCTACCACCAGCCCTTGGTTTTTGCTGCCAGTAACAGAGCAACACTTCTCATTCTTTCACCAGTATTTGTGGGATGAAATAACTGATCCATGCAGAAAACCTTCTTGAAATAGAGGTGGAAGTGGAAAATGTCTTTTAAAAATGTATCAGCCCCTGGCTGTCTTCCAGGCTGAACTCAGAAGCAGTTGCTTCAGCACAACTGGGAGGTGTTACACAACAGTGTGGGAGTGAGAAGCCAAGCGGTACACATGGAGACAAAAGTTTTGCCACTGAATACTTTGAATGGTGAAATTATTGCTCCTATTCCTCACCTGTAGCTCCTTGAAACAAAATGTGTTAGGATTCTGGAATTTCACAAAACCCTTTATACCCTTTATTTAAACAACATACCTCATGAAGGGTGTTAATGAATCATGGTTAAAACTTTGAAATCTCTTAAACCACAGCTTTTAAGCCTACAAAGTTTACTTGCTCTGTCCAGACTGTCTATGGGAGATTTAAGTTCCTTAAACCATAGTTAGATTTTTTTTGGATCCTGTGTGCTCTCCAGCAACGCATTTTTCAGGCTTGCTAAAGACCAACTACTTGGAAGTAGGAGATTTTGAGCTTCACTTTGTCTTTTGAGTTTTCAGAGGAGTTGCATCTGTACAAGTCTTTTGACAGTTTTAAAATCTTTGCTGAAGATCACTGTAAATCTTTTTAGTTTTTCATAAGAAAAAGAAACATTTGTTCCCATCTGTATTATTAATGAAATTTTTAAAATATCCATGCATTGTAGGTATGTATGCTGACTTTCTATAATAGGACTTCAAAAGGCCTTGAAAAGATTTGGACCACATGGTCATGGATAGGTACTTTGTGGTATGTACCTATACAAAATACCAGAAATAGCATTCTGTTTTGGGCAATCAAATATAAAACTAAGAAAAAATATTGATTTTAATAACTTACTCACAATGAAGACACTAGGACTCAAACCTTAACCATTTTTAGAATGTGATTCATCTCTGTCTAACATAGTTTATTTATTTATTTATTTGTTTATTCATTAATTCATTCATTCATTTACTATTGTAACGGGACATCCCTATTATATAGATATGTAAACAACATTTCTGGATCTCTATAGAATTAAGTCTCTTAAAGGAAATGCCTAATTTATCTTCACCATCATAACAGAGGAATAAATATCTGTGTGAACACCCAGAATAAAATCACTTAGGTTAAGTTCTTAATATCTGTAGTTTACAATTTAAGGTTTTCCCTTATTTCTCTTCTAAGTAAAATTAATTTATGTCCTGCCTTGATCCAAATTTATGGAACTTTAAGACTAAGTAGAGATAGATTATGTGGCAGGTACTACAGAAATTAATTGTATCTTAATTTCTGCAATTTTAAGATAAACATTGAAATTTGTTTTTGTCTTAGCTTAACTTACACTGTTTTGTTAAGATAAGGTAGAATAAATTGCATGGTGGTATTCCCATGTTTGTCTTTAGAGGGAGAAGACAGTGAATTTAATTTTCAAAACTGTTAAAACTGTTAGTCATTCCAGTCAGTTAATTAACAGAAATTTCAACTTGGTTGGCTGAAAGGAACCAACATCAAGACAATGTGATTAGTGATAACAGTTTCTATATAGGTCCATCATGTGATGGAAACTCTAGTCTACAACTAGGAGAAAGAATCTGTGTAGAATTAATAAGAAATAATTTTAGTTCAATTTAGTATTTCAGTGATGACTGAATAATATCTTGGATAGTTTGCAAAAAAACATTATCTACCTAAATATAGGCTTAAAGCTTATTCTGAAACATGCAAGGGATCATATTGGCATATTAAGAGTAAGAGAGACCTGTAAAGTATCTCAGATATCTTAATGTTATCAATGCACCTATATTATCTTAAAAAAAAACTTTCAAAGTTTAATTCATAAGCAGAAGAATCTGATTATATTTGCTATACCATGTTTTATCTGGGATACCAGTATAACAGAAGTAACAGAGCATTTACAGGAGACAAGTTAATCCAAGGACAGAAAAGATACATTAAGTCACTTAAAATATTACTAAACCCTTATATTTAAGATGTTAAATTGAGTTAATAGGTAACTGGTTTAGGGTATCTGATGTCTTTCTAGGTTACATCACCTGCTTTAACAACATGTCCATTGAGACAGAGCTTAGCTTATCTGTTGATACCTTCCTACACACTCCTTAGGACACCTGTTCTAAAGTTGAACCCTATACCTGCTGTTCAGAAATCTGAAGAAGTGATTGTGCAGCCTAAGCCGGTGGACCTGGTGTTGGTACTAAAGACTTCAAGATGAGACTCTCAGATATAATAAAGGATTTGTAGGACATCTGCAACCCTCTGGTGTGCAGTCTGGAGCCCAGGTAGAGTATTCTAAAGAGCCAGATGCGATGACAGAAAACAGGATATGCAAAACGATGTCTCTATGCTCCTCAATGAAGCTCTGAACTCAGGAGAGATGGAACATATGCACAGCTTCCTAGTAACATTATTATTTCCACTACTTATCTCTTCTGTACTAAAAGTAAGCATGAAATTAGTTTTGGTATAAACACAGTGTGCAAAAGACACTCTTCCACAGAAACAGTTATGATTTTTTATAGTTTTGTATTAGATTAATCTAAGCACAGGACTACTCCTTTGGTTTTATGAGAAACAGTTTTTCCAGCACTTACATGTGGCCTTTTGTTCTTTTGCTCTAGAGCTGATGTTTGTTTCAAACATCATTATTCAAATTTCTGTTATAGAGAGCTGTACCACTAAGAGCAATTTATGGACCTAATGTTAATAAGTAAAATAGCAGAAAAATATTAATATATTTTTAAGCTACCAGCACTATGTACTTTTATCATAAATTAGAAAATGTTTGCATTTTATTATCAACCAACAGAACTACTCTAATAATTAAAATATTTTCACTACAAAACCTAAAAAACCCCTGTATTTAACAGCAAACTCATTTGTGATAGACATGGTTCTAAAACAAATTGAAGTAGGTTTTACTGTAAAACTGCTATCTGATTGAGAGAAATTATGGTTACTGCTGTTCTAAAAGCAGGAGCCAAATCTCCTCCCACAGTTATATTCACCTGCCTTGTATTTACATCTTATACCTCATTCAACACATACAATTCTGTCACTTGGGAAATAACACATTCATTATACAAATTTATATAGAAATGTTCAGTACAAATATTTACAAAAGAACAGAATTGGAACCACCTCTGGGAATGATACAAGACTCAAAAGGTGAAGAAGTGTTGGAAAACACACTATAAATGGAGAAGCAATGTGAGACCCTTTAATGTCCAAAGATCAGAGAGTATCTTAATTAAAAATACTCACCACAGGGCTGAAGTAGAACAGGCAATTAACATGTATCAATGTATGTGATTTAGATATTTGAACTTTGTATTTATCCACCTTATAAATATGTACTACAAGTGCTTTTGTGTCATTGTGATTAGTATTTTGATGGAAAAGTAATTTTTTATGTTGAAAATGTATTCTGTGATTTTTCAGCTCTAATAAAATTTTGAACTTTAGTCTTTTCCCATTTTAATTTATTGTTTTATTGATATTAATAATTTTCTCTCTTTTTGGACAAAAAAATGTTTTCATCAATTAGCCTCTCAGAAAGTACAAGTTACAAGCTCAAAGCAAGACTATAAAATGGAGCACATAATTTGCATTATATGAACATTCAGTACAAAAGATCTGCAGAGCTTAAATTTCATGATCAAGTTCTCAGTGTGAAAGTCAAGAATTCTGAGCCTTAGTCTTGTTTTGAAACAGAAGAACTTATTTTTTATGTTTAGCTGAAAAATAGAAGAACCCCATAAAATAAATTTCTGAAATAAATGCAGAGACAAATTTAAAGTTTCAGTTTCAGAGAAATGGGGACCAGAATGAAAAAATACTGCCTTATAGCTGTTAGATTAGAATTATATGTGACAATATATTGACAATAGTTTAAACAATTTCTTATTGAAGAGGCATTACACACATATGAATGTGTATTTTACATAATATTACCCTTGCAGTAGAGTATAATTAGGTAAATGAACAATAATTTTGAGCAATTAGATAATTCTCAGTCTCAGGTTTTCAAAATCATAAAAAATAGTGAAAAATAAAATCCCTAAATAATGAAGAAACTATGATATTTAGTCCATTTTTATTAAATTTAAAAGATTGGTCCATGCAAAAACTATTTTATCAACACATTATAAATATTACAGTAGTGAAATATCTTTATGCAAAGAACTCAAAAAAGGAATTTTTTTAATATGTTCCATTAGGCCATCAAATTTTTTATTGCCATTGTGACAGCTGGGTACTTAGGTCCCATAAGAAAGGCAGCTCTATTTCTCATTATTGTGTGTCAGAAGTGTTCTGTTTCCCAGCTAGTGGCAATAAGTGTGCATGTGCTGACTGCACGAAGTGTGCATGGCCACAGTCAACAGAGAAGGAATGAGAGAGTGTTTGTAATTGGAATAATTTCTATGTGAATTAACCTTGCTGATTCAATTAAGAAAGAATGCCTGCTCCATGTGTGTTGCAATTGTATTTTAACAATGTGTGCTAATTCTTCATGTTCACTTAAACATGCAAGAGTTTGGTGTATTATAGTATAAAAATGTCAGAAACAAAGATCTACTTTTACCTCTGAGGGTACTGAAAAATGTTGAACAGGACTAAAAAGTCATGATTTTTTGAGCAACCTAAAACCCTCTTTGCAATAATCCCCTGCATAGAATAAAATTATTGAATAATTTAGGTTGGAAAAGACCTTTAAGACCATCAAGTGCAACCAGTAACCCAGCATTGCCAGATCCATCACTCTCTCTAAACACCACATCAAGAGTTTCTTGGTGCACTTCCAGGCATGTTGCAGTGATCTGTGTCTCTCTGGAGCGAGGGAGGGAGGGAGGGATCTATGTCTCCCATAGGCTGACTGTCGGAGGAGAACAGGCAAAAGGTGAAATTAATAATAGGCCCCAAGATGTACCTCCCAAAGTACAGAGGTGACAACAATGCCAAGAACACTCACTAGATTAGTTTAATTTAGTGATTCTATAGATTCTGTGATCCTATCAAATAATCGGCCAGGCCAAGTCTAGGAAGTACAACAAAATTATATTCTTAGCCCACACCCCATGAACGATAAAGATCACCACAGGGATTACATTTTGTACAACCCTGATAAAAAGTGCAACTCTGAGAGCAAATAAATTGTTATTATTGACTATTAAACCTGTGTAGTGAATGCTTATGACAGTTTTCCTTTAACACACTCTGATCAGATTTGTTATCTCAACCCTTTGTTCTGCACATTGGGCACCAAAAAGAGCTGTCATGGTTAATGCCATCTGGAAGTTTAGTACTTTGCAGACACTTGCTGTCTCCCCCAATATCTGTGGAATGGGGAGAACAATTGAAAACAAAAATAAAACCCATGTGTTGAGATAAGAACAATTCAAGTAAAGTATAAGTTTATAATTAAACATTATAAGTAAATTTAAATTTTATAAGTAAAATATAACAATAATAATAATGCTAGAAATTATAATAATAATAGTAATGAAATGCAGAGACAAATATAAATGAAACCCAAGAAAGGCAAGTGAAAGTCACAATATAACTACTCAAAACTCGCCGACTGATACAGTCTGGCACTGAGCAGCCATCAAGCCTTTCCAGACTTCCCCCTATTTGTATACAGGGTATGACACCATATGGCATAAAATATCCCTTTAACCTGTTTGAGGAAACTGTGCTGGCCATGCTCCCACCAGCTTCTTGTGCACCTCCTCACTTCAGAGCACAGGAAACTGAAAAAGTGACTTGAAGTAAGCACTGCTCAGCAATAACTAAAACTTCAATGTGTTANTGAAAAATGTTGAACAGGACTAAAAAGTCATGATTTTTTGAGCAACCTAAAACCCTCTTTGCAATAATCCCCTGCATAGAATAAAATTATTGAATAATTTAGGTTGGAAAAGACCTTTAAGACCATCAAGTGCAACCAGTAACCCAGCATTGCCAGATCCATCACTCTCTCTAAACACCACATCAAGAGTTTCTTGGTGCACTTCCAGGCATGTTGCAGTGATCTGTGTCTCTCTGGAGCGAGGGAGGGAGGGAGGGATCTATGTCTCCCATAGGCTGACTGTCGGAGGAGAACAGGCAAAAGGTGAAATTAATAATAGGCCCCAAGATGTACCTCCCAAAGTACAGAGGTGACAACAATGCCAAGAACACTCACTAGATTAGTTTAATTTAGTGATTCTATAGATTCTGTGATCCTATCAAATAATCGGCCAGGCCAAGTCTAGGAAGTACAACAAAATTATATTCTTAGCCCACACCCCATGAACGATAAAGATCACCACAGGGATTACATTTTGTACAACCCTGATAAAAAGTGCAACTCTGAGAGCAAATAAATTGTTATTATTGACTATTAAACCTGTGTAGTGAATGCTTATGACAGTTTTCCTTTAACACACTCTGATCAGATTTGTTATCTCAACCCTTTGTTCTGCACATTGGGCACCAAAAAGAGCTGTCATGGTTAATGCCATCTGGAAGTTTAGTACTTTGCAGACACTTGCTGTCTCCCCCAATATCTGTGGAATGGGGAGAACAATTGAAAACAAAAATAAAACCCATGTGTTGAGATAAGAACAATTCAAGTAAAGTATAAGTTTATAATTAAACATTATAAGTAAATTTAAATTTTATAAGTAAAATATAACAATAATAATAATGCTAGAAATTATAATAATAATAGTAATGAAATGCAGAGACAAATATAAATGAAACCCAAGAAAGGCAAGTGAAAGTCACAATATAACTACTCAAAACTCGCCGACTGATACAGTCTGGCACTGAGCAGCCATCAAGCCTTTCCAGACTTCCCCCTATTTGTATACAGGGTATGACACCATATGGCATAAAATATCCCTTTAACCTGTTTGAGGAAACTGTGCTGGCCATGCTCCCACCAGCTTCTTGTGCACCTCCTCACTTCAGAGCACAGGAAACTGAAAAAGTGACTTGAAGTAAGCACTGCTCAGCAATAACTAAAACTTCAATGTGTTATCAACATTATTCTGCTACTAAAACCAGAACAAAGCACTGTACCAGCTTCTAGGAAAAAAACTAACTCCAGATGAAACCAGAACAGAATGCACTTAGCATTGCCTCTACTCTGAGTTATTTTTAAACTAAAGCAAGGTGAAGGCAGTAGTGCATGAAACAGACAAGTAGAAGAGCTGAGGAGAGTGTGCACATGCAAGTGCAATCTGCAGTAATATGCTCTGTAGTCTGAAATGAGACTGGCATGGCCTGGAGGTAGTCTAAGAACATGTCATGTTACAGTAAAAAGGGCATTGCAGTGTGGTACATATGCACTACTGACTTCTGTTTCTACTGTTTTAGATTTCATGTTCGATTTATTCATTTTATCCTGAAGTGGATAACTTATTTTCAAAAGTCAAAGTTTATAATGCAAACATAAAGATATGCATGGAAATTACTATAGACAAAGAGAGTTGATTAATAAAGTTATTGTATGGTGCTCAATGATGAAGAAGAGAATGATCTGTTCTTTTTTCCCTTCATATACAAGGCATTTAAGTGCATTATGGTAAGTTGCCAGGCTCTAGTCATGTCATTTCTGTATCGCTGATACAGAATCACAGAATCACAGGCTGTGCTGAGTTGGAAGGAGCCCACAAATATCATTGAGTCCGACACCTGGCCCTGTACAGGAACATCCCCAAGAGTCATCTGTATGCCCCAGAGTATTGTCCAAACCCTTCTTGAACTCTGTCAGGCTTGGTGCTGTGACCACTGCCCTGGGGAGCCTGTGCTAATGCCCAACCGCCCTCTGGGTGAAAAACCTTTTCCTGATATCCAACCTAAACCTCTTCTGACAAAACTTCAGGCCATTCCCTTGGGTCCTGTCACTGGACACCACAGAGAAGAAATCAGGGCCTGCCCCTTCTCTTCCTCTCACGAGGAAATTGTTGCTGCACTGAGGTTTCCCCTCAGTCTCCTTTTCTCCAGTCTGAACAGACTAAGTGACCTCAGATGCTCCTGACATGGCTTCCCCTCAAGGCCCTTCATTGCCCTCCTTTGAACTGTCTCCAATAGATTAAAATCTTTCTGATAGTACAGTGACCAGAACTGCTCAGGGTTCTTATATTTGTATGACCTAGCTCCTTTTTCCACAGTGGGAATGGGGTGCATATTGTAAAGAACTAACAAGCCTATCTAGTTATAAATATAATGGACTAAATATTGCTGAAATGGAGGTGAAGAAAGGTGAACAAGTTGTTAAGGTTTTACCACTTTCATCCCAGAAGGAAAAAGAATCTTTCTTAACCCAAGCAGATAGTCAGTCTCACCTCCAGTATCTTGAGTCTGTAGCCCCATAACATGATGGGACATCACGGTGTATGAATAAGGTGTGTTTCTTGTCAACCTCCAGCCATAAAATAGCCATAAACTATGAAATAGAAGCCAAAACTTCACAACTACCACATTGCTTTGTCTTGTTAGTGTGAATCAGTCATCTTGAGGAGGAACAGAAAGGTCTGTTTTGAGATGCCTCCCTTTATTTCTAACTCCTTCCGAGTTCATCCTTTTTGATCTACACCACTGATCAAAGTAGTTTTCCTTGTAATCAAGGACTGCTTCTATTCTGCAGGAAGAAACCATGTTTTCAAATAATTTGTCCTAACATCATATTTTTCCACTTTAGTCAGAAATAGAAATTTGGATTAATAACACCATTCATATCTGCAGTTAATATATCTGTAACTGGTGAATGGAAAGCTGTAAAAATGTCTGGTTCCATGAGTAGTCAAACTTTCAATGGAACAATTGTTGTAGCCTCTCTGCACTACTGTAGCTCTGCTGATGTCAGTAGAATTTTTTACCTGCACAGAAGGAAGTAATGCAATTATGAAACAAGCTAATATATTTATTCCGAATATTCACATCTCTTTCATGGCTGTCAAACTCTTATTGCTGGGTTAAGCCAAAATACTAGTAATAGTCAAATACATTTTAGAGCTATTTTGGTTTTTTGTCTCATGTAAGTAAATGAGAAATAGGATGAAGCTGAACTTGTAAAAGATCCTATTAAACTGCAATTTTCATCTTCATTAAAGTTCAATTTATTTCCAGATCTTGAGGGAAAAATATCTTTTTGCATGTTTTGTCTGAACAGGAATCTTTGCAGGACTGAGAGATAAGTCAAGGGAGTTTGCCATTAACATTATCTTTCCTTTATCTTTCCTTAATCAGAACTTATTTCAGAACTGAGGAAATTAGCCAGATTTTTCAAACCATCTGTATAGCTCCTATCTTTCAGTACTTGATTTAACTTCTGAGATTTTTCTAGAGTCACAGAATATTCCAGTAAAAAGCATTTATAGTGGTTTGCTTTTTTAGTAAATCCTGAATAGCTGAGGAATTGATTTCTCTGATGGGGTGTCTTGTCTTGCCATAAGCAACTTCAAAGACAGTGATTTCAAAGCCTTTCTATTTCTTGTCCTGCTCTTGAAGTATTATATTAATAAAGTTTTTCTTTGACATATTTAGAAATAAGTTATCTTTGGTCCTGACTCACCCCCAGCTGATTATCTTATCCCGTTAGAAAAGAGTTAAAATGAAGATTTGTGTTCATATACTGTGTTTCTTTTCTGCAGCATTTTCTTTTCTTGTTCTTTAGATTACAATGTGGTAAACACAGAAAACTTCTGAAAACTTTGTGACTTTTTTAGAAAGTCACAAATGTTATGCAGAATTACTAAAAAGAACAGAAAAATAAAGCTACTGGTTTTGAGAAAGGTGGTACCTTTCTCAAAAGGTTTTCTTCTTTATAGTGGTACCACCTTAGTGAAAAAGTCTGTAAGAAAATTAAAAAGCTCTGAATTTTCTCCTTATTGTTCTGGTTTGACATTTTTTCAAAGCCATAGCTTGATCTGTGGGAAGTTCATCTCTGTGAGTAAACCTTACATCGCATGTTCTAAGATATTTTCAACTCTTCAGTGCATTTCATTTGAATAAACTTAAATTGAGTATTCTATTAATTACAGAAGGTGGGTTATTTCTAAATATAGACACATCTGTATTTACCATGGTTAGCAATTAAAATTGCAGTGTGCCACTGGTGCTGTGAACCTGTTGACCAATATTTAATAATTAACATACCTGTTAAATAATAATTTCTTTTAGAAGCCAAATAAATTTAGTCCCCTTGCACAAAGTGCATTTTGCCAGCCAACAGAGTTAGCAAAACTGTAAAAAGTGAACCATGGATATATCAGATGTCATTCCTCATTAGTCATTAGTCATTATTATTATGAGAAGGGCATGAGTTTTAAATTTCTTGTAATCTCGAAGCATAATCTAATTAATAAATGGATAAAAATATATTATTACTTCCTGTTTATCTAATGAAAATGAAGCCTTCGTTTCAGTTCTGAAGGCTGTAGACAGTTTTTTTAAGACAGTAGATGTTTGGTTTATGACCAATTGCAATTCTGCTAAAGCTGTCTTTCGCCTGAACGCTAATCATTATTTTACTTGCAGTAGAATCATTATAGCAACTAATATGATGCATATTTTTAATGAATATATTCTTTTTGTTTCCTTTTCAACACTTAATGTTCTTCCCAGATCAAATGTTTCTTATCACATATGTCTCAACTCTGAATTGCTTGATTAACCATATTTTAATCTCTCTGGATGACAAGGGATTGCTAAATATGCTAAGCATTTACTGGGAAACGGACATTTTTCAATCACATTAGAGATCTGAAAATCATTCCCATCACCTCATAAACTTGGGACCGGTTTATTTTTTCTATTGGTTTGTATTAGATTCTAATGATAACATGACTTCTGGTAGTGGAGAAGCTGCAAAAATGTCTTGTATGAGAAAAGATTGGGAGTTGTCCCCGTGTCAAAGTCAGTTTCAGACACCTACAAAATAGACATGCTGCTCCCTATTGCTGGAACTATCAGCAACTCTGGTGGCATCTCTGTGATAACTTATTTAAGAAAGGGTTAAAAACGTTGTGCAAAAACTAAGAATAAGAATAGGAGTGAAAGGGGTGCTCAGATGCTGGAGCTGAGAGTACACTGAAGCCCATGGAGAAGACCATAGTGGAGCAGATATCCCCAGTGTGGGACTGTGGAAGACACCAGAACTGGTGGATGTGCTGTACAGCCCACGGGGAGCCCATGACAGAGCAGACTTCTGGCAGGAACTATGGCCCATGCAGAGGGGTACACACTGGAGAAGATTTTCTGGCAGGACCTGTAATCCTGTGGGGAACCCATGCTGAAGCAGTCTACTCCTGAAGGAATGTGCCAAGAGGAAAGGGTCCATGCTGGAGCAGAACTTGAATAACTGCATGCCATGAGAAGGACTCACATGGGAGCAGTTCATGGAGCAATCTTGTGTGGGAGAGATCTCACACTGGAGTAGGGTAAGAGTGTGAGCAGGAGGAAACATTGGAGGCAAAATTAATTCCCCATCCCCCTGCACCACCTGGGAGGTAGGAGGCAGAAGTATCAGGAATGAGGTTGAGCCTAGAAGAAGGAAGTAGGCTGGGAGAGGTATTTCTGGATTTGTTTTTGTTTCTTCCTATACAACTCTATTTTTAACTGCCAAAAAACTAAATCAATTTCCCTAAAGATGAGTGTATTTTTCCCGAGACAGTAACTAGTGAGTGATCTCCCTGTCTTTACCTTGACCTTTGATCTTTTCCTCTTATTTCATATCCCTTTCCTGCTGATGATGGGGAGCGAGAGAGTGGCTTGGTGAGCAGCTCATGGCCTACCAAGGTCAACCCACCACATTGCAGCATGTTATATAAAGTATATGTAGTACAGTGTTATAGAAAACATACCTAAGCATTTTCTAAGTAATAGTGATATCAGAGAAATTAGAATTTGTGTTATAGATTAATATGGTTTACTTAATGTGTCTACTTTCATTAGTTTATTTTTAAACTGCATTTAAAGAGTTGCAATTCAGTATCTTTCCTAGGCTTTCTGCAAGCAGTGAGTTTATTTTGTGCTACCTTGGTTGGAAAAGGTGACAGCCATATGAAAAGTTTTATGTAACTTGTCTCTCCTTCTGTTCCATCTCCCATCTTTGATTCTCCCTCAGGTTCCTAAGCTATGAGTTGTTTCTCTTCCTCCTATTGCAATAAGGTAATTTTGCAGAACCTGGGTGGCTGTTCAAGGGCCCCTCACCCGGAGCTTTGTGCAGTTTTTACGGCATGGGGCAAATGACCTCAGAATTAGAGATGGCTGGCAGGGATTTTCTTAGGAGTTTCAAAGATTTTGGGATAGGCAGTGGGACCAAGCACACATTATTATGTGCAGCAAGAAGCCCCTGGGGGCGTCTCTGGAGCTTACAGCAGGACCTGCAGGGTTAAGGAAATCCCACCTTGGGTTTTTCAGGAGCAGCTCCATAGCAGTGAAGTTGCCGGTGAATACATCCAATGCATCTCACAAAGAGGGGGAGATTTTGCCATGAGTGTTATAGCTTGTTGAAGTTAAAAATGGAAATTCTTTCAATTTAATGGTGTTTTGGAATATGCAGATTTCAGGACAAATCCATTAACTAGACTTATAAGGCCCAGAATACAAAACTCATGAATCAGTGCCTACATTTGCAGTGGGCAGCATGGCAAAAGCTTAAAATTCTGAAAGCATAACTCAGTACTGCTAAGTGAGTTCAGAGCTGTTAAATGTTTTAAACAGCAAGTGGCTAACTAGAATGAGAATAGAAATGTGAAATCATCCAGATAAGTCTTACAGAGTGAATACACTAGAATTTAGTGTTGGGGAAGATAGACTCTATATTCAGTGAAGTTAATACAATTCTATTTTATGTATAAAGAGTAAAATACTCAAAGCAAATGCTACTTGTACTCTGCGAGGCATAGTGTTACCATTCCTCTTTGCGAGATTAGAGTCTTGAGAGCCTACTCTGAATTTTACAGGTCACATCCATTTTTCAAATTAAAAAAAAAAAAGTGCAGTCTCTTTTTAGTCAGGGGCAGCATGATACTCAGTGTGTTAATGTATTAATACAACACTGAGTGCCAGCAGTACTTCAGAAGTACAAAATAATATCGTGCAGAACTCCATATGCTGAGGCAATCCAGGCACCTTTAACAATACACAAAACGCTCCTTAGAAATGTAGTGCAGAAAATTAGTGTGTACTTGAGAGGGTGTCAAGGTGTTATAGCTGTGCACTGTCTTTTCCCGGGTCAGCCAGCATACAGAACATATTCTTTTGAAAATTGTATGTGCTAAAAAACAACAGCAACAAAAATAAGCACAAAAAAACAGTCGTCACAAGCACCACTGGAATAATTTTATCTTAATATACAAATTTTAAGTGGAAACTTGGGTTTTCAAGATATGGGGGAAGGGCCAATGTATCTTGAAAAATTCACGAAAAATGGTTACTATTTTTTATCTGCAGAAGCATTCAATATTTTTTCAGCTAATGGAAAAGTTTGAGCTCCACAGAGCTTGTGGGTTGCTATTCCCTGTGACATGTACATTCACAATGTTCCATAGGATTTCTCCTTCTGTCAGAGAGCTTGGCCTCCTCCCATGAGAGTCTTAAGGACTAGCATTCCTCCTTAAAGATAAAAAGCAGAAATAAAAACTGACTGACTGAAGCTGATGTGCTTACTAATTCAGTCTTCAAATGTGGGCTTTCATGAAGACACGATTTCTTGCAGAACAAATAAAATCTCTTCCGTGAAGGGTGGTGATTATTTTTCTTTCACTTCAGAGAAAGACTTTAGTAGCTCAAAAGCTCACAAAACCCAGTAATAATCACCCTTCATAGATGAGATATCCTGTAGGTATAAAATGCACAGTTGTCACCTCTCTGAGTCTTCAGTTAAGGAGTTGACAAACAAAGAGAAAGTCTAAGATTCTCCTTCCACTTAGAAACATCCTAACTCCTTTAAATCTCTTTTACCCCTCTTCTTTTCTCTTGTAGCCTTTAAAGTGCAGATCAGCAGGAGTAGATTTCTCTGTTGTAGGAAAATGTGAGAAATTACCTCCATGGAACCTCATGTGGACCAACAGCTTCTAAAAAGGTCTGCCCAACCTCCTTTTCCCACTGTATAAAGACTATTTTTTCTCTCTTTGGTTTCTGTGGCAAGCATGCCACATGTCAGTGTTAAGGATGTGTCCAGTCAGGATGAAACAATTTCTCTAACAAAAGGGCAGTCTCACATCAAAATTCAAATTCTTTTGTTAGCAAATAGGGGCAGTGGGTAGAAATAACCAAGCAAGACCTGGTATGAAGGGAGGTTGGGGAATGAGCAGACTGGCAGTAAGTCTGTGAAGAATGATTTGGGGCTGCTGGTCAAAGGGATGCTGGACATGACCTGGCAATGTGCTCTTGTAGCCCAGAAATCCACTTGTACCTTGGGCTGCACCCAAACCAGCAGGGCCAACAGGGCAAGGCAGTGGGTTCTGCCTTTCTGCTCAGCTCTGGGGAGAGCCCACCCACAGTGCTGCATCCACCCCCAGGGTGCTCAGCACAGGGAGGACATGGACCAGTTGGAGCAGGCCAAGGGAGGACCACAAAGGTGATTATAGAGGTTGGACTTATCCTACAAGGAGAGGGCAATTGGAACCTTACATTTCCTGCATTTAAATAGATAATAGGAAAATAATTCTTATAAATTTATCACAAGGAAGATTTCATATTTTATAATTATAAATTTTTGTGACAATTTAAATACAATTTATCAACAATGTAATTAGTTTTCTCTTTTTCTGTTAATTAAAAGCTACTTTTGATCCTGGACATAGATTAAACATGGTGTGTACATGAAAACCTATGAATTTTTAATCTCCAAATTCTTGGGCTGTTTTGCTTTAACCTTGAGCCAAAGTTTAACCTTTGAGAATGAGTTTAACATTGGGGAATATTTTTGAAACTTTTTTATTTGCATATAAACATTTACCACTCCTTAAAAATGGTCTTGTTATGATTAGTCTATATTTGTAGGGCACTTTTGAGAATTTCAGCACCAAGTACTAATTAAGTGCTATTATTTCTATGCCTATTCTTATTTGAGTTTCCCCATTTTCTAGGCCTTCGAGGGAAGTAAATAAGATCAGAGGCTTTTTTAAGGACAGTCTTAAGGAAATACCTCAGGCAAGTTATGAAGACTGCATGTTTTTAACAGCTAAATAACTCATCCTCTAAATTCTCTCTATTCATGGCCACTGCTATCCCACTCTTTTCTTCATTATGGTGAGACTGTTGTAATTAAGGTGGAAGAGATGAATAGTCCTACATATTCTTTGAATTGCTTCACTTTTCGACAGCTTTTGTGGGTTGTTGATGTTCCTCTTCATTCAACTTTGAGAATTAAATTCAAAGCTGGTCATATATTAGAATTTCAAAAGATAATCTTTCCTTTAAGAAATTTTAACAATAAGAAATATCTTCTGAGAAAATTTTTAATACCAATTATATTTGTTTTATTTTGAGTTGCAATACTGATTATATTTTCAATAATTCTTAGTCTGTGACAATATTACATAAGACATAAAATTGTAAATGACTGCTAATACACCACAGTATATTTAATAATTTAAACTATCTTTTGATATAAATAGAAAAGAAATAAGCATACTTGCTACTTACTTTGAAATAAATAATCTTATTTTCTCCATTAAATTAATTTCCGTTTGTATTGGAAATTTGGATAGAAATTAAAGGAAAACAACAGGGAAGAAAATACATCTGTCATAGTTTATCTTATATTATCTTCCGATGACTTTTCTATGTCAGTGGAAATAGCTTAAATGAATTTCCCCCATCTCACACCAAAGCCAAAACTATCAGCAGCTCTGATAATTTTGTTCCTTCCAGTAAAATACTTCTCTGGGGAAGGAAGAAGCCTCTGGTTATGTTATTGAAAAGTCAAATAAGCTGCCATCTATGGAAGATCTAATGTTTTCATGAGTATAGCTCCATCTTTTACAGTATGTATAAAATAAGACCTGAGGAGGTTTTGTAAAGCAAGAGGAAAACCAATGGATCTTGAGGAAGGATGGTTACCAGAGGAACCTATAAAATATTAGTTTACACTATCAAGTAAGCATATAGTTTCCCCAGATGCTGATAATTGTTTTTACTTATAACCCAGCGGTTATTTTTGTGGAAATCTTGTAACATGTTCTGGCATCTTGAAAAATATGCTACCAACAGCCAAGGAAGGGAATGGGATTCTAAGTAATTCAGAGAGTGATTTCTGGACTAGGAAATCTTTTCTTAGAAAGAATTTAAGATTTTAGACCTTTAAATCATGAAAGATCAGCAATTGGAGGGAGAGAACATACATCTTTTTGAAATAAAAATAATACGTCTTTATTAGTTTGAAGTTAGGTTCCTCAATGCTTGTATGGTATTGAGTAGACTGGATCTTCATGTTTTACAATGTTTTCTCATTTTCAACTCAAATAGTCTTAGAAAGTACCTCAAGTATTCACTTTTTGTCCAACTTCTGGACAAAGAACTGGCCAGACTTAAAGCAACGAATGTACTTAGAACACCTGCATGGGCTTTACTCACTGAAACAGAAATGCTAACTGATTTAGGTAACAATCAGATCAAATTGTAGTATGTTGCCATGATTCTTGTCTTAGCACCAAACAAATCAGGACAATTCAAGATCTCTAACAACCCAAGTTTACAGCCATGTTTATTCTAACTTCACTAGTCACCAACCAGCTGCTGAAGAAAAATATGCATTAAATCTTGCAGTAAGCTATAATTTAGACAAGTGCTGTTGTGTTAATACAATAGGCAGGCAGAGCAGGAGGTAGAAGCTGTCATTTCTGAGAGCACTACCATAATATGTTCATTGTTATATCACACTAATTGTTCTAGTTTTCTCATATCTGACCTGTGTGTTGTCCTTTTGGAAAGAACTCTTCTTCTGCTTGTCCTGCATCTGCTTGTGCATTCAGTGGGGACAATTTCTCCCTTTGTTTTGCTAGCTGTTTTTGGCCTCAGTCAGAGACAGCTTCTAAGTTAAATGGACATCTGGCAACTTTACTCCTCTTCAGACTTTTCTGAAAGGAAATTCATTTAGCAGGTGCACACAGAGCCATTGACAATTTATTGACCAATGAAAAAAAAGAGGTCAGCCTAGAGTGACATGAGCACCCTTCCGAGCAAGAGCATTACATGCCTTATAAAACAGAAAATTGAATGTTAGAGAACACAGTGTCTGAAGCCAGACACATATTTCTAGATGTGTTATTTAATTTTTTTTAAACCACAGAGATTAGTATGTCAGAAATAGAAACCAAAGACAAAGATGTATGAGTACTGAGTTTCCCATTTATACTTCTGTACTCTGCTACAAAATGTATTGGTCTTAAAAAAAAAAAAAAAATCAGTAATCTAAATGAGACATCTGCAGTTACATTTTATAAATTTCAGGTATGCAGTCTGCCTGTAAGACAGAATGTGTCCAGTTATTTGTTAAATATGTGTAGGAATAGGACAACTGAGTTTGGTAAATAAAACTGGTTTAAAACTGTTAAAATGAAAAAAAAAAATGAGAATAATGTTGTATTTTTACATAATAAGTAGTAAAGGAAAGTCTGCCTTTAAGGATGCAGGTAGCAGACTGACCATAGAAGAGATAGTTCTAGATGAAAACATTATTTCATAATGCACACTGGTTTTTGTGTGTGAGTCAAAATTTAATAATAATCAAGCAGCAACAATTTTTAAGCATGTTGGATGAGATCTTGTTGGAGCTTTTTAAATTCTAAAACATTCAGACTGCAATTCATGCACTCAGCTATTTGATTCATCTAATGAAGAAAATCAGATCTTCTTGTAATAGGCATGCATTGAAACAGGGGAAATAAAGAAATCATTGTAATGCTCCTCTAGGATGATATAGAGACATCCAGTATCAAAATCCTGCCTAATATTACTCTCAACTCAGTGTCTAGAACAAATATTTTGAAAATTCTGAGTTGACAAGAATATTCAGAGCCATGATTCATTCCTAAACACCAAATATTTGAAATTTTGCACAAATGTCTCCACATGAGCTAAAGAGAATAGAATGTTACATAGAACTTCATAAAGAGTATACAAGTATAACCTGCATAGGAAAATGTGTCTTGGACTCTAAATGATCAAAGCATATCATAGAATTATAGATTGTTAAGGGGTTGGAATTGACCTTAAAAATCATCTAGTCTCTGTTTAGAGATAAATGTCATAGGCCTAGGAATACTTTCTCCTAGATGTAAGAAAACAGAAATTTTTAATAGGAAACTGATTGTATAATTAAAAAGATATTTATTCCTTTCAGTTATCAGCTCAAAATGCGACTACAAGAGCAAAGTAGTAGTAGGTAGAGATGGTGAAAGTGTCCCTGTGGATGTTTCTTCCTGACATTCTCTGAAGTCAGTGCACACCTGAATTAGTTAGGACTTGATCTAAATGAAAGTAGTCCCAAGGTAAATCTCTTGTATTTCTGTATGTAGGCACAAATATCTCTGTTATTACTATTGATGCCTTTGCCACTAAATCCAAAGGAGAAAGAGAGCCTGTAAGTTTAATAGCCCTGTAAATGGACCAGACATTCATGAGACAATCTAGGACCAAATGCTCCTCATATGGCTCTCACTAGGCTGCACCAGAGGGAATTATCTCTAAGCAGAAAGAACATGTTCTCACTGTTTCTTTTTTGGGCCTGGAGAATAAAGCATGACCTTCTGGAAACAATATATTTGGCAGTGTAGTAGTCTAGTACATGTGTGGTATGCAGACTTAGAAAAAAATTAAAGGGCATGTCAAATATCTTTAGGAATGCAACGTGATTTTTTTAGAACACCATGTGAATTGGGGCTTTGTGAAGGAAATGCAATAAATAAAATTACTTTAAATATACATATAGGGTACAGACATCCAAATCTCAACTAATCAGCCTGGACTTCCTTCAAAGACAATGGTGAAAAAAAGGGACACTTGTAGATAGTGTATTGTAGTTTGTTCCAATATCTCTTTAAAATGAAATAAATCACTCTTTAGAAGTGTTTATTGTCACTATTGACTGTAACTCAGAAGTCTACTATATACATCTAGATAATGAAAACACAGAATGTGTGAATAAACACCTGGGAATAGACATGGAGAATGAATTTTCTCAGACAATAACTTGCTAGATCATTTTTCTAGATTATTGTTGAACTGCGACCCTTAAAACCAATGTTTCTCTGGAGATTTTAATGAGTGATGGCACAGTGGAGTGTCTGATGATGATCTTATTTCCTGTACCACATTTGTACTTCCTGTAACTTGGGCAAGTTCAGTTGCCTTTTCATTTTGTCTCTACAGCAGACAGAAAATTTTCAAAAATTAGTCTGGAACATAGCTGAAGCTTTTTTGCAGGGACTCTTTTACGAAACCTCCACCTGAAAATTCCTCAGAAATTTTCTGGAAGTATAAAGAACTGAAACTAAAATCTCGTAATTTCAGAATGACTGTAAGTCACTGAAGACTACCTTAATCTTTATCCATGCTGTTATTTTAAAGCACTTACAACAACTGTACAGATAAAACATAGCTATGCACTTCTTGTTATTTTGTTACCACTTGGCTTTTTTGAGTGCCTTAGGGTCTCTTCTCAGCTATGCAGTATCCCATGTGCTTATGTCTAATTTTTTTCACACCTCAAGATAGTGGATTCTGTGACACTGCCAGGATCTTATATAAGTATCTTCACACTTTTAGGATTTTTCAAGTAGTTACTAATTTTTTTATTCATCTCTATACTACTTTATTTGACATGCAAATATTTTACTAAAATAAAATTATTACATTTTATTATGGAAAATTATTTCCAGTTGTTCATAGGGAAGTAAGTCTTGTTATTATTATTTATTATTTTTCATACCATAAACAGCTCTGTAATTATTAACTGTTGACTTCTGCAGCTTCAAGGAATTCAGTGAAGTGTTTGCCACATTTTAAATTCTCTTATTTTGTCTGTAACTAACTGATTTATATTTATTTGGTTTTGTTGGTTTATATATGTTCATTGCTGACATTAATAAAAATCAATAAATTTATGTGATGCTTGACTTCATTTGAAATATTGCTGTCAGAAATACATCTCTACAGGGAAAGAATGGTCTAACAGAAGAAGTGTTTAATGAGTCCTAATACGGTTTCTGGAATGTAGTATTTATATGATGGACCTTGGCATTTCCATCAGGCTCAGAGTATCTCTACAATAAGAAAGCTACCTGCAACCTATTGTAGGCAGACAATGTGGCAATCAGTCTTGGGTCTTGGTAGCAGTACAGTTGCATTCTTCAGACCTCATAGGGGGCTACAAAAGCCACTGAGAAGAAGACTAAATTAGCTTATGTATCAACCTTGATACTGCTATAGCTATAGCAAAGTCATAAGAATTAGACATTGCGCTCCTTGTCAAAGGTCACACAGATCAGCAAAACGTGTAAAGTATTATGTGATAGATTGCAGAAAACTTCATCAAATGTGTCCTAGGGTGATGCTTGTATCCCCATTCGTGTGTTTTGTTTATGCTGGATATTATGTTCAGTGCCTTCGAGACTGGCTCTGGAGGGTGAATGTTTTGTTTTGGTTCTGTTACCAGCCTGCTCCCCCACAGCTGGCAGGACACAGAGATGGGGCCGTACATAGAGTGGCTTTTAGTTTTGGGGTTTTTTTTGCATGGCTGTTTTGCTTTTGCCCTTGCTCTGGCTCCTGCTTTGCTCTTGTTTTCATTGTTTCTGCTCATTAGTTAGTTTGGTTAAGCAGTCTGAATTTTTCCCTGGACTGTCTTTTTTCTTTTCCTTTTTTTTGGAACTACTCGAACCTGCTCCAGACTGGGACCTGGGAAACACCAAGAGCTTGCACCTTGTGTCCTGCAGCAGCCATCCCCAGTGCTGGAGGGAGTGACAACAGAGCAAAAACTTTTTTTGTGCTGGGGGTGCTGTGCCTGTTAAATAAACAGGTTCTTTCCACTTCTTTCCAAGGAATCCTTCCCAAACCGGTTGAAGGGAGGGGCCGTGTGGGTTTGCTTTCTGGAGGGGTCCCCCTTTGGAGGTTTTCTCCCAAATTTGCCCTAAACCAGGACAAAGTAAAAAATTGTTAGTAGACTTATGATGTTAATAAGTAATAGAGTAAGATTGACCATTTAAATTCTGTATGAGTTATTGTCTTATTAACTTCATTAGGTAAAAAGATAGTATCTGAAAATGAAGCAAACACAGGTTGGTAAAGTTTCAGTTATAAATATCATTGTTATTATATTTCCAGTCTTCTAACCAGTATTCTATCTTTATTTTTTTTTTTTTTTATGTTCTGAGGAAATTTAGTTTCACAGTAAGCTGCCTCTGTTGAGAAAGACAGGTTGAGGCAGGATGAGACTGTCAAACCCATGTTGTGTTATCTGCATGGAAGTAGAAAATCCAAGCGAAATAGTGTGTGATGGTATCCTGGATTGACTTGCACATGTGGCAATACTGAATTAAAGGAGCTGAAAAATATTTCCTGTTAAGGTGCAAAGAAGCACCTTGGGAGCTTAAGTTTCCTGTGGTGTGCTAGTTTCTGTGATGGCATGTCCTGTGCTAGATGTAAATCACTCCTTTTTTTTCCCCAAGGAGCAGGTGGCTGAGAGACAATTGTGAATCTGGATGTACCTCCAATGACTAGCTCAGTCTTTCCTTTTTTCTCGTCCTGTTCTCTTCAGTTCTGCTTCAGTTCTATTCTAGTTGCCAAATTCATTTTACTTGTTTCTTCACTCACTGAGAGAGTATATGTTTGCTGCAGGGGAATTTTGTATTGTTGAGGTTGAAAAATATATGATTTACTTCGCACATATAGTAGAGAAGCAGTTTCATAAAGCCTGATGAGAGAAGCTGGTTTTTGCATCCATACCCTGTTGTATTAAAAGAAAGGATGCACTGAGATAATTTTAAGGAATTTGGCACATCAGCACATGGCAGGGAAAAATAAAATAATTTCTGTAGTTCCCCAGTTCTTTGCATCTGCTTCCATATGCATTCTTGATTTGACACTCTGCCAAAGCACAGCTCTCCAGAACATGAAATGTTAGGACTTTCACCGGTTCTTTATTAGGGACACATTGATTTGTGTGTCAGATTACACACACGGTAACCTGTGGGATAGTGTGACCTGCTATTTGTCAGACTTTATAAAGTGATTGGTAGCTAAAAATCTGAGTGTATAGAAGTGGTTTCTCTATTGCAAGAAATTCTGATATTGTACACATTTTTATATATCACCATACCATATAATTTCTCCATAGCAACTCCATTTACACCTCATTAAAATTCTACTTCAATGACATGCTTTATAATGCTCAGCTTTTTAAAAAGACCAGGCTACCTTGCATGTTGTCTAGCAAGGCATACAGGAGGCATTTATGAGCTATTCCCTCAGTTTGCGTTTAACATTAATACAATTAATCAATAATATACCCCAAGCATGCATATTATGAACACAAAATGTTGTCAGAAAAACAAATAGGCATCACACAGATACAGTGATCTTAAATGTCTGTCTTAAAACTATGTTGTAAAATTTTGGTACACTACTAATGGTGACTTGCAAAAAAATGTATTTTTTAAAGCGTATTCACAGTAAGATCAATAGAACATAAACAATTTGTTTATATAGGACAAGAAACCAAAGTTCTAGCATTTATATTTACCAATTAATTGATATTTTTAAACAAAACTCACAGTCCATTTTTTTCAATTCCTGTTTTACGAGTTTTGTTGAGTTTTTTTTTTTGCTGTTGTTGTTTGTTTTTTTTTTTTTTTTTTTATGAAGAGAGCAAACAGAAATCTTATAAACACTTGGTGGGGAATTCTGTCTGAGTTCTCTTTATTTGACAGTACACATTTTTAACACTAGTAAAATTATTTCTCCCCATATTTTTGTCCATTCAATTCCAAGCCTATCTAAAGCATGACAGTAAGAGAAAATTTTATAAGAAAACATTTGGGAAATTATGTGATAAAGGGAAAAGATAAAATATCTTGGTATTATTGTAGCTGTATCATTTTTTTCTCATATAGCCATTATATCAGTAATTATACATGTAGGAGGCTGACTGAATTTGGTACACAAATGTTTAGACAAGAACAAATGATGTGGAAAAATTGTTGTTCATAGTGTTAAAATAATAATGTTGAAATGGAAGGATAGTGGGGGACAGTCAAAATATCAGTCTCATTTCTTATTCATCACTGTGAAATCAGTTTGCTTAGAAATGGTTTCTGTGATGTGAAAAAGGTAAACATAGGAGATTTTTTGTCCAGGAATGAGAACTATGGTTGCACCAAGTGAAATCAAATCCTAACTAATAAAATCCTAACTAATAAAATATCTGCCTGACAAAGTATTTTGGAGATTGTCATAAAGAAGAAGAATGTGAAACTTGGAAAATAAAATAGCTTTATTTTGGCAATGCTTAGTGAATTCTAAATAGAGAACTAGAATGAGATATTTAAAGGGAATTCAGTAGGAACTGAGGGAGGTGAAGTTTTGATGATGAGGAAAATCTGCAAATTCCCAAAGCCAAACTCTGAAACTGTAAACATGGCTTCTCTCAGGGACAAGTCCTGACAAGAAAATACAAGAATATCCTGCAGACTCCGAAACACGGAGCAGAAGATTGACAAAATATATGTGAGCAGAGGGATATGAGTGAAGAATCATACACAAAAGCCTTAGATAATCAAATAAACTCTAGATTTTAAATGTTGATAAAAGATAATAATATTTTCTATTTCACCATTTCTGTGTTACAGTTGCATAAGCAGTCTAAGAAACTGAAGAGGAAAGAGAAGAAAACAAAATGTGCCCTAACTTTCCCAATTAATGAAATCTGGTACTGAAAGTCACTTAGTACAGAAATTTTAAAAAAAAAATCTATATGTAAATAGACACACTTTCTAATGTTCTATTCATAGAATACTCTGAACAAATTACATGCTCATGGAGATCAGCAAATACTGCAGTCTGCCATCTCTGTATCCTACAAATACGCTGATGACATAGTGTTGTGCCTGCAGCAATCCCATATATAAAATACCACTTTCTTACCTGAAAGCAAGAAATGGTATACACACATGGTATGAATGAATTTTAATTTATTCAGGAACTAAAGAAAGAAAACTGTATCTGAAATTCTATCATATTCAGATTACACTTCTCATGAATGGTGTCTTGCCACTTAGTGTTCAAAATGAGGCTGATCAACTTAGGCAAAATCTCAGGTGTGTTTCATAGAATCAGAGAACATCTTGGGATGGAAGGTATCTTAAAGATCACACAACTCCAACATCCCTGCCATTGACAGGGACACCTCCCACTAGACCTGGTTGTTCAGACCCCAGTCCATCCTGGCCTTGAAGACTTCCAGGGCATCTACAACTTCTCAGGGTAATGTGTTCCAGTGCCTCACCATCCACACAGTAAAGAATTTCTTACTAATGTGTAATCTAAACCTGGAATCTTTCAGTTTAAAATTATTTTATCCCCTTGTCTTATCATTACATGGCCTTCTAAAAGGGCCCTTCCCTCTCTGGGTTTGTTGTACATTTTAGGTACTGGCAGTCAGCTATATTTCTATGGATTTACCCCTTTGTTGATGCTCCAGAACTGTAAAATTTAGCACCATGTGCTTACTTGTCATAGTCTTTCATTCTGACAGCAAGAATAAAGTTTTATGAAGTCTTATGGTAGAGTTATGTATTGGAATCCTTAAAAGGGAAAATTTAGAAACATTAGTGAGTCTTCAAGCAATATTCTAAATTTTAAAATTACTTTGACACTTTTCTTGACATACTTAATATCAAAGTGACTCTGAATGAACTAAAGTGGAAGCAAAGAACGCTGGAAGAGAAGTCCATTTAAAGACATGAGTAAAAGTGTTATCTTTATTTCTCGATGCACATACAAAGTCTATTTCACTCCAAAGACTTTGTAATGTGCCTTCTGACACTGGAATGCCAGGGAGAAGTTATTTTTATGCTGGTGTTATTTATACATTTCAGTTTAAACAAATTAATCCAATTATTATCATAAGTAGTATTTCAAAACAAAATCAATTCAACACTATATCCAGCCTTCATAAGACCTTGGAAACCTTTATCCTTAGATACAGAGGTTAAAAATTTTAAATATTCCCCTTCTTGAGGCTGTTGCTTTTCTGTATCATTTCTGCACATAGGATCAATGTCATCCCAACTCATCCATTTGGGGTTGTGTGTGAGCCAAGTCTCTGATGTCCTTTCACAGTTTATGTAAATCTAGCCATGTGGTCAAAAAGTTGTTCAGTTCACCCTGAGGTAGACAGTGAATGGCAGCTTGGTTACATTGCTCTTCAGCCAGTTTTCTGAGCAGAGCTGCATTAGGGAACAAGGTGGGTCTTAAAAAGTATCATGGTATTTCATTCACTTAGTTTATAGTCCGCAATGATTGCTCCTTGACTAGCCAGTGTGTTTTAGAGTGTTTGCCCCTTACATACAGCAAGCAAACCATTGTAGGTACTGTAAATTTTCACAATTCAGTAGTCTTTTCGTGCTTTTTTGTTGTGTCTCCCTCCTTTGGACTGTGCAACACAGCTAGAGTTTTCAGATATTTCTCAGAAGAGAAAGTTAAAGTGCTGCAAGTCACTTGACTCAGCAATTGCCCCAAGTTTCTGTCTTTAGTGAGTTTTCTAATTGCTGTCAAAGAAATTGCAGAGGATGTTAAAATTCTTTTGGTCTAAACAGATGTTTTCTTTCTAGTACACAGAAAGGAGTTACTGGTGATATTTTTTAAGCCCTGAATGGCCTTCATCTTCTCATGTTTGCTAAAGTAATCCTCATTAGCAGGATAGCCCTTTTTTTAAGCTACTTGGTCTTTTTATAGTCTAGTGTAATGGTCAGAACAATGCACAGAGAATGTGGGAGATCAAAGCTTTTATTCTGCCTGAAGAAATTTAACTTCTTCATATTTTCTGGTGGATCAGGTAGTCAGTATTGTACAGGGGTTTTGGGATGTTCAATATTAGAAGCATTCAATATTGTTCCAGCTGAATCTCTAGAGAGAAGAACTCAAAAATATTTCAGAGATAGGAAACACAAGGATAAGTAGTAGCTTGTTGACAGTTACTAAGTGTTCACATGAAAAGGGGAATAAATCTTCACTGGCTGATCCTAGGATTGTTCACATGTTTAGTTTGTGCAAATTACCAGAGCAGGGACAAGCACTCAAAATGAATATGTAAGTAGTAGATTACTGCACTATATTGTCTTCTATTTGCCTAAAGTTTTGTTCCTCTGATGATCCAGATAGGTAACAAATGTTTTAGAAAAGAAGTGCTTCACATTTTGGCATGTTTGAGAAGGTTTTTTTGGTTTTTGTCTTTCCCTTGACCACTGTTAAAATATTTAGGCGTGACTGAATTTAAGAAAAATTTCTTCTGGTTCTAAGCACACAGAAGTCTTCAAGAAGATATCATGAAACAATAACTATTAGTTGGTTTTACTACTAATGGCTTTAATATCACCTTCTACCAATGAGATGATAAATGTGAGCCCACCACACCTACATAGCTAAAACTAACAAAGCAGAAAACACAGTGTATCATGGTGATTCTGCGGCTTTATTTCAGTGTCATGGGTTGGATTTATTGCAGTAATCAGCACAAGAATATTTCTTTGTTAAATTAGTTAAGACTCTCTTTTTATGCTGTGAAGGAATTGTTTCAATGAAAAAAAAAAAAAAAACAGTCCTTGTCTTAGGCAGCACCATGCTTTAGTTTGTTCGAACCAGTTAGGGAATTGATATCATAATTTACCTATTTACACATGGGTCAGAATCTTGATACAGACTTCCAGAATAGGACAGAGCTTGTTGTGAAAATAACCTAGGAAATAAAATGGGTCAAGGAAACAAAGCAAACAAACAAAAATTCCATCACATTCTTGGCACAAAATCTAGTCTTGAAAAAACAAAACAAAAAGACATTTTTTGAGCAATTCTACTAAATGTCAAGACTGATTTGGGCACACAGCCTGGGGTATTGGAGCTGGCTGTTTGCCCTTGGGCAATGTGGTTGATGAAGTCTCTGCTGTGTGAGGGCTAAAGGCTTCAGTTCCATAGAGCGTCTGAGTTCTCCCAGGTATGACGTGGCTCAAAAAGTTTCTGTCAGACCTATCTTGCTGACAATTAATGGGTTCAGCTCTTCACAGAGTCTTCTGGTTAAAGAAATCATGTAGTACTCAATATGTCGTTTTTTTTTTTTTTCAGAAATTAAATATCTTTTCCAGAGACTTCATTTACGCTTTAAATCAAAGCTGTAATTTGCTTTGTGATTCATTTATTTTTCTTTTCATTTTAAGTTATAGGTTTCTATTTCCATTGCAATGAGACATGAAAGTTTTTTCAAAATGTTAGAAATTTCCACACAGAAATTTTGGCCACCTCTCTGGGGAAGGACAGTATATCTTTGCAGATTCAATTGACAGAGATACCAAAACAATGATTCAACCTAAATCACAGAAGAGAGAGTTTGTCCATTTACAGAGAATGTAAAAAGACAATGAGGTCTGAAATGCAGCATTTAAATACTTTTGTGCATTTAAATGCACATTGGGATCTGAAAAGTTTTAATTAGAAAGAAAACCAGCAGACAAACCTGAAATGCTTGGGTAGAAGAGAAAAAAATGAAAGCAGAAAGAACAAGTTATAAAGTGAAATTCTCAGGCAATAGGGGAACAAGTTAATACGCACACATTAGTAATTTTATATATTCCTTATGGACACAATAGAAAATAATAAATTTAAATTTTAGATAGAAAATATTGAGTAGAGAGAAAATGGAAAAAAGAAGCCATTTAGAATTTTTCATCTTCTGGTTGCTGACTCTGCTTTAAGCAGTGGCATATGGAAATATTATAATATTTATAATATTTAATACAATATTAAAATAGGCAAAGTAATAATGCTTTACAAAAGATACTACAAAATCAAAGAGACAAATCATTACTCTCCTTCAAATTCATTACATTAAGTGTCTCTTAACATCTGCTTGCCTTTGTTATTACTTCATCCTTTTAGCTCTACTACTAGAAAATTATGGCAACTGAGATCAATTAAGACCATAGCTTTTACTAATAAAGTTCATATAACTATACAAAACAGTATAATCTTGTGTTTTCAAAAAATTATTTTAAATTTCTTCTATTTTTCAAAGTGAATTGTTAGGTTTTTTTTCCTGCTTAATCAATATGTAAAGGACGCAGTATTCCTATTTTCTGAGTCCCGTGAATGTAGCAATTGTGCATCTACTAAATCTCACTTTTTCCTTTTGGACTCCTTTCTGCAATGGTTGCCTCACAGGTTTTCTTACATTTTCTCAACTTTCCTAGTTCAATTTTGGTTGGTTGTTTTTGTTGTTTTGCTTTTTTATGACATTCAAAGTGATGATTTCCAATTCTTCTGTAATCTTGTGTCTTTCTAAATGTTCTAAACTCTATATTTCTAACAGGCATTAGAAACTGTTGCATGACTCTCAGATACAATTTCTCAGCCATGCTTTCCATTTCAGGATTACAGTTCTGACAGGATAGATTTTGTTATCTTAGTTCTTTATATGTCTAAGTTTATTTTTGAGGGTTTTTTTTCATATGTAAATTCAAATATGATTATATTTTTTCACTTTTGTATATTACTCTAAACACTTTATTAATTTCTGATCACCCTTCAGCAATTTTTGCGTTCTTTCCTATTAAATTTCTATGAAAAATCATTGATAGTACAGGTAAAATGGGTTATAAATATTTAATTAATTATTTTTAACAGAAACAGGGGACTTATCCCAAAAAAATCACTTAGAGAAAAAGACCTCATTTAAGTAACTGTCCTAATAAAAGAAAAATAATATAAAATATTCTAGTCTAACTTCTAAAATTCAAAGTTTCATTCATCAATTTTTAATATGAATGTTACTATATTTAAGAAAATGTTAAACAAAAAATATTTCAAACTTGAAATTTTTGAAACACCTTGATCACCTTTTTAGGTCGCGGTGTGTTTGCAGAAACTTAAGAGATCAGTTTTCAGTACCATTTCAGGATGGAAAAAGCATCAAATAATCAAAAAAATATTCACAGACCAGGAAATCTTTTTGTAGGTAGCAATAGGCAGCTATGGCCAAAAGTCAAATATCACAGGTAAATATAGTGCACATCTTTGGCACCTCAGAGTACAGTGGGGTTTGCCAAGAAGGGAAAATATGTCAGATTTCTAATGGAAATTGTTCCTGAACTGGTGTTCTGTGACACACATAAGGCACCAAAAAAGTCCAGGGCAGTCTGTGGTAGAGGAGGAAAGTCCTGGAGACTACACAGACACCTTGAGCAGGGGAGGAGAGAACAGTGCTGTGGGAGCTAGAAGTGTCCAGATTGCCAAAACATTCGGCTGCAGTTCAGCCTGTCATTAACAAACAGATTACTACAACTGCTATTTATTTCTAGATTAATGGAAAAAGTAACAAAAATTATATATATTTTATATATATATATAAAATATTTGCTTCAATATCAGTAGGTAGTATGAAAATTTATATGATTTTTAAATGTACTTTCAGCCAACATTCTAATAGCATAGAATTAAGATTCAGGATTGCACATGCTTTTTTTTTAATAGAGAGGCGTTAACACAGCCTCTTCATTTTTTATGGCACCTTTACAAATACAAATCTTTGTGTATGATCCAATGTTTTGCCATAAAGTCTAAGACAAAATAAAAAGAGGAACAAGAGAAAAAGACTGCAGACATAGAACTATCACAAGAGACTTATCAGGCTATGAGAGAAAGGCATGAGTTTATAGGTAGTGTAGAACTAAATCAGATTTTTTAGAGTCCTTCAAAGAATTGACCAGAGCTCTAGCACCACAGGGAAGTTAAGTTTTTGTCTCTGGAAAAGTGATGCATGATGCACCTTCTGTTCAAAAAGCTGAAAACTAGCCCAAAAAACCATAAATGCAACTTACTGCTTTAACACAGTCAGCTGACCTTAGTACCTCAAGTGGACAGAAGACTGAGAGGGAAGGGAAAGGGGATATTGTGCATCCTACAACAGCACAAGGATGTTACTGCTGCAAAATCAGCAAAGAGGAGTTGTGACTGTGGGAGTATTTTCACCATCACTTGTGAGAGATTGCACCCTGGGACAGGAGACACTGAAGACAGTGTGAACTTCACAGGAACTGCAATCAAAGGGGAGTTAGTTCTGTTTGTGTTTGTAGAATTCAAATCTCTACACAAGACAGTTGAGAAAAGTACTTGTGTTGACAGTTTTTAGCAACAAGGACGAAGTATTTTTTTAATCTACCATTATTTTGGTGGTACTCATTAAAAACAAAGAGCTGATTATTAGAGTAGTCTATGAATACAAAATTATGCCACCTGTTATGCTTGTTATCCAAGGCAACTGTTCCAGCAAATGCTGCACATTCATTTGTCCATGTTTTCAAACTGTATTAAGTGTTATAATCTGTGCATACAGAATACTAGCCTTTATGACAGAAATAAAAGTGAGAAGGAAAAATACCCAGCACTACAGATATCTGGACATGTACTAAATTCTTGTATGTAAAAGATAAGAATTTATATAATGTGTGAATTCTATAATATGAAAGTGAAAAGACTTCAGGCTTTATTTAAACAATTTTAATCATAGCCTCTGATAAAAATGTTCTATACCAACCCTCATAGAAAGAAATACCCTACTACAGTCTCAATCAAATCAATCTGTAGAGCACAAGTTTAGGTTGTTGGCTCTGTGGATATAACTGCACTGACAGTGATCTACCACCTTAGAATCAAATTATTAAGGTTGTCAGACTCCGCAGAATCACTGGAAACTGTTGAAAAGATCGCAGAAAATAGATTTTTCCACTTGTCTAACAATAGTTAAATCATAGAGAAGAATGTGTAGTAATGAAATGTGTTATATTTAATGAGATAAACTGTGTGACAGTTACTTTGAAGGATGTTTCTATGTCTCATCCAACTTGCTCTAAAAATCTAGGTGTATATAATTTCACCTAAAGTCAAACTTTGTTAGTCTGTATCTTTAACTTGAAAGTCCCCAGTTGGATTTCCAGGTGCTAGGCATTATGGCAAGCATGATGGAAGCCTTTCTTTGAACTGGAAAGAATGTTCTTTGAACTGGGTAAGTTTTCAATTCCCCAGCACCTTTGGATCATTACTGTCTTGAATTACTTGAATAATTACTGTCTTGAACACAACCTTCAAATGACAACAGCAGATGCACAATCATGTGATGATGACAAATGAAGGTGCAAACTCTCATATGCAGACTTTTTGTGTTAGCTCCAATTTTTGCTTTAGCTCTCAATTTTAACTTAGTGAGAAAGGAACACTCTGTTCCAATTTTTTTAGTCAAGATATGGTCACACACACAAAAAAAACCCCAAACTGATAAAATGGTACTGTGTAAGCAATTGATCTTACCCAGAAATTGTATTTAGATGGAATATTTGTAGTTGAAGGTAAAGCCATCAGTATTGCAGCTAAACAACTCTCTCTTATTATTATTAGCCAGTTATTCCTTGAGGTACAATAAAGTTAAGTATAAAGATCAGGAAAAGTAAAGCTTTGTTGTGGAGTTTAAAATACTTCTTCCCCCCTCCTCCTGTAAACATTTCACTGGCTAAATTTTATTCCAAGAATCAAAATTATGAGATGCATTCAGTATAAAAAGTGGCATTCTAAGATGAACTTTTCAGCTTATCAGACTACTTTTCATCCTTACACCACACTGATTTACATTTTTATTCAGATTTCTTACTATTTTTTTGCTTCATGTAATAGATATTATCAAAGAGTTTTAATATGAAATGTTTGAATTACAAACATGCTCCCAGTTCATATGAACAAAAGACATGCAACAAGTACAATATTTATTTCCAAATTTTGGAGGAAGAACTAGCAGATTAGAAGGAGCAAACCCACAGTTTCACTCTGGGTTTAGAAGGGGTGATGTGGGGGGGTTCCCTCAATACTGGGAAAGGATTTGGAACAAAAACTGACAAAATGAAGGAAAAAAAAAATTAAGCTGAAGACTTGAGAATTATGATCAGCCAACAGTTTGCACAAAATGTGCTTTGCCAGCATCTCCATTAGTGCTATAAAAGGACCAGCATCACTCTTTACCCTGGAAACTCATGGAAAACTCCAACCATCATTTTGCAGCAGAATTATCAGAAGTTAATGGAAGACAGATGTCTGTTCAAAACTTTTTTATAGCTTTTATTCACACTGAAAATGAATGCTGAGAATAAGATGAAGAAGTCATTTACATCAGAGTATAAAACCAGGTGAGAAAACAAAAAAATTTCAGCCTTGAAAGAAAATGTTACAAAGCAATGAAAAAAAAAAAATCCTAGAAAAATCATTCATAGGAAAATTAATTAACTTTGCTTCTCTCACAAGGATGAGAGAACATGAGTTACATTCTGTGTTGTTTTAATGGGCAGTAACCAAGGAATATTTGTTGATGAGAAAGTGGAAAGGAAAATCATAGAAACAGAAAGATATATCTAGTTTGAAGTATCCAAATTGCTGGTCTTTAAAGGACTATA